>JAVYIG010001707.1:0-306244 GCA_035222895.1 Strongylocentrotus droebachiensis | reverse complement strand
GTAAGAAAACAGAGAAATAGGAAGAGTAGGTAAAAAATGGGATTCAGAAGAAGAATGAGAAAGAGGAAGTTTTAGAAGAGAATGTTCAAGGTTGGGAAAATGCGATAATACACGTACAAATTCAATTATAACAATTTGATACGTTTTTGTTTACGCTGCCACAGTTTTTTTGCAATAGGTCGATCTTAAAATAATCAACTGTGAGCGTATTTGTTGTTTACCTTGGTGTATGATAATATACCCCATCTTTAATCGACGTAAACGTTGGAAAGTTTGATGAGATGATTTTTCTTCATTTTCTGTTGAAATAAATGGTGAGCGGAATAAATTATACTCTTTACCCATGACTACATCATGATTCGATAGTACCATCATGCATAATTAGTTTGACTCAAAATGTAAAGTTTGAAGCGCCGTTACATTTCTCCTAAAAAAAAGGTATTCAAGCAGTAGAACGGGGGCGCACAAAGGATCGCTTCATCACCGGGGCATCATGAAGACGTCCCCCGAAGGCTCAGGGCTCAGGGTAGGTAGGGCGGTGGGGAGTATGGGGGTAAAGCGGCGGGATCAAGGGGAAAAGAGGTATGCCGATGAAGCACACCTGGACAATTATGAGACGAAATTGTGCGACCACACAGACAGAAAGACAGACAGCCGAGAGGAGAGGGAACGGGAAGGGTGAAGGAGGGGAGGGGTGGGGTGAGGTGAGAAGGGGGTGGAAGAAGGGGAAAAGAACAGGTGGATAAAAAACGAGAGAAGGGGATGGTGAAAAGGGGGGTGAATAAATATTGACCAGGGAAATAAAATGAAGAAAGAGGTAGAGAAAAAAGATAGAAGGGGAAGGAGAGGGAATAGAGCAAGAATGGGAGGGGAGGATGAAGATGGGTTTTAAAAGGGAAGGGGTGAAATGGAAAGGTTGAGAATGAAAGAACAGAGGGAGCGCGAGGGGGAAGTCATCGCTTACAACAGTAATTGAATCCCTGACAAACAGAAGAAATTAAGAAAAACGACTGTGAGAAGGAAGAGAGAGAGAGATGCAGAAGCAGGGAGACAAACACAAAGAAATAAGGAAAATCATGAAAGAAAGAAAATTGAGAAAGTGGGGGGGGGGGGGGGGTGGAGGGAGACGAGCAATTTGAAGACAAGAGTAGGAGATAGAAGCTAGGAGATGACATGACATAAAAATGAAGCATAAATGGACAAGTCGATGACAGCAAGTTTGATCCTTCCTGACAACCCATTTTGTTCGCGCCCCAAATTCACTTTCTGCCGAGATCGAAGAAAAAGAACGAAGCTAGTCTACGATCAGGCACCCTCGGTATTATTAAAACTTTTTGCAGTCGGAACACAGCTCATGACCATCCAAAAGTTGTCTCCAATCTTTTTTACGACAAAATTGAGAAAGTCACAGCCCCAGTTTTTTTTTTATATTTTTTTTATATTTGGTCATTTCATTACATTAATTTCGGCAGTGAAAAAGCTTTTGATATTGAAATTCCTTTGGTATTTGCCTAGCACAATGCTTCGAAAATTCAATGAATCGTTGATTTTTTTTTTCACTAGACTTCTATCAGTCAACATGCTATGTTGCCTCAAGACGACATTTATTTACGGAAAAGGATAACTAATGAGCCGTTAGAATTCAAGATTTTGTTTTAGTGTTTGCTTTATATTGTAGCGCAGACTTCGATAAAATCTTTCGTCTCCCTCGCCGTGAAAACCTATTTGTCGAGAATACAACACACAATTTACAGCGCCTTGAATGAAGCTAGGTGAAAGGGCAGTGCTGTATGCAGGTGATACCGCCAACCCGGCGCCAAAAGGTAAACAAATGGAGAGTTCTCCCCTCAGCTTTTCGTCTGATCTCAACCATTATCGCCCCTCGTTAACCCGCCACTAAAAACTCGCCCCCAAATATATATCAGTATCTATCCATGCATACGCTACTAATAAAAACCAGAGTCCGCGAAGGTGAATGAATAGGTTTGAACCGGAAGAACCAAATGAAATGTAATCTAGCTCAGTGTTATATCAAAACATTTCGGCATTTACTAACATGTAGAATTACATTATATTGATAGTATTGATTACGAATACTGAACGATGTCGTCAACTCACACAATATCATATGCAAATTATATTTCGTTTTTTAGTTTTCGCTGCGTCACAATCATACGTAATACGTACAAGCAGTCGTGAATCAGCACAATTTGCACCCTCTCCTCCAAGCCCATATCCTTCACTCTCTTCTTTCCCTTTCTCCTTTCCCTTCCACCCCCTCCCCCTCCCTCCCTCTTTCCCTTTCATTCTCCCCTCCCCCTCTCTCTGTCTCTCCCTCACACACGCACTTTAATAACTTCCCCTCCTGTATTCCTATATCTCATTCTCTCAACTCCCCCCCCCCACACACACACACCCCCCCCCTCTCTCTCTCTCTCTCTCTCTCTCTCTCTCTCTCTCTCTCTCCTCGTCCCCTCTATTCTCCCTATCCTCCCATCGATCCTCTCTCCTCCCCTCAATTTCCTCCTCTCTCCCCACTTCCAAAGGAGGGTTGAATACCCTCTCTTTCGAATGTAAAGGTAAGAGGGGGAAGAGGTGGTTCATAAAGGTGACCCGCTGACACCGTTCAATTTATTTTCCAGGGAGGTAAACATGGTAAACAACACTTGTTTTGCAAGTGGAAGTCTTGCTATGAAATCCTCTCTAATAATTGTTTTCGAGATGAAATGCCTATTGTTAGCTCATTGTTTTGACGTCTGATAAAAGACGTCTTTAAAACAAAACAAAATTGAAGATGATTTTTTTTTTCACATTCGAGTTTTTGTTATGATTATATATTAAGACAAATGATTTACTGTCAATAATAATCTCCATATCTTGCAGGAACAGGTCGATAGAGTTTGGAGAGAAAAAAAAGCTCACATTATTTCGAGACTATACGCAAATTCAAATGAAATCAAGTTATCTATATATTGATTTCCACTGAATCATGTGCCTACCTACAGTATGTGCTTTTCAGCAAGTTTATGTCCTTTTAAAATGCTGTGTTTCACCCAAAAAATGCCATAAACGCAGTCTATGGCAATTATTATCACAGGTAGGGAATCTTGAAATCATTATCATCTTAGGAAAATATTTTGCATCATTTATTGACATATTCTTCTTGAATTGTTTTTATTTTTTTATTACGGTATAATTATGGTTCCAAATATTGTTATTAATGAAATCTCATTAACAAATTTCAGTTATTGAACGCATAGTGCATAATATTTAGATGCATCACTAGATCATGAGAATACGATATTCGAAAAATAAGGCAGTCGGAGGTCACAAGTTGTTCGCTTACGCATCATACTCCTCGGGAAGGGGGATACTGTCTTCATTGGGCCGGACGAGGGCGGAATTCACATTTAAGACACGACTTGCTGGTTGGCTATACGATGATTTTGTTTTTCGAATATCTATGTCAATTTCTGTAATTTGTTATACTTTCATTGTCATTGCCGAGACTTTTCATAAATTTTATCATTTTATTCTAACCTATATTTTCCTCTATCATTTTGCGTTTAGTCCAAAATTAAGCTTTTCAGTATTACATGAACATGTATGGCCCATAATGGTTAGGATTTCATTTTCAAACTGTATTTTTGTTTATAATGTGGTAACTCCCTATTAATCTAAAAAATATATTTGGGGATTCATTGAGGTCAAAACGAAAAATTCGTTAAACGATGTGAAAATGCCTTTAAAAGCGGGACCTAAAATATCCTAACGACCCTCCCCCCCCCCCCCAAAAAAAAAAAAGAAAATTATAAACGTAAACTCTTCACAATGGAAATATTCGATCAAATTGTTTTCTTTTCCTTGAGCACAGAGTGTTATCGTTTCATTTTCTAATTGATCCCTTTTTTAGTGAAAATATAAGCAAAAGTCATAATAAAAGAAAAATTTGGGTATTAAATTGGGCCATGATTTTTTTTAAATAAAATTTCTAATTTTGTGCCAGGAGAAAACAGTTTTGCTATTACTCAAAATAAAATATATTTACAAGACCCCCCCCCCCCGAAAAAAAGAGGTTTATAGAAAAATAAGACGGAAGAGTTTAGTCTGAAATACAACTTGAAGAAGAGGAGGAGGAGTTGACAAGAAGGGGGGAAAAAGAGTGAAACTGGAACAGCCTTTCGCCAAAATAGGATAACAATTAATCTAGTCGACTCCAGCGTCCCAGTAGCTTCCTTGGTTTAGGTGCCAATTAGCGTGTTCTCCTATATAGTTGTGAGCTGAATAGTTGCCTACTCCCCTCCAACCCCCACTCGTTAGTACAAGACCCTTTGGCCTAGATACACAATACCACTGACAGGTATAGACTTAAAGTTAGTCGTTTGCTGAAGTCTCCTGTAGATTATGTTGGGTGTATATTTTTAATCGCTAATCCATTTTTTTTCTTCGACATCTAAGCTTTGTTGATCAATATACATGTATGACGGTGACATTGGAATTATATCCAAATACGTTAGAAAATAACCTAAGACCAGAAATAAATGATCAGTTACAGCAATTCACGTAATTATTAGAGGGTGTAAAATTGTAATTGCAATAACTACAATAAATGATAACAGAAAAGAAATATCAGGAGAGCTTAGGTATTTGTTTCCAGTTCATCGTGACTGTGCCATGGACCAGTGATGGCCTGGTGGTAGAGTCGCTGCCCGGCAAGCAGTAGATGGCAGGTTCAAATCCCGCTGGTTCCAAAATTTTTTCTGACTTGTGTTTTTTCAATACAGGTTGATCAATCGACCTTATTGATACAGATCGATCAATCGATCTTATTTACTGGGTGGAAGCCACAAATATATTTAATAATAGAAAAGAAATACAAGCTAACAATACTCATAGTTTGGAAAACAGGACCTTTCACTTCCGAATTGCTCTGTAAAATATTTACAAGGAACACAAAGGCAAAAGAGCACAGGTAGAACATCAAAATTATTTTAGAAACTGTCCCGGCGTCTACATTGTTCCACCTTTCATTACTTCAAGAAGAAAGAAAACATAAAATTCTAGTATTATAAACAGTATGAAATTATTTGATAATTAGAACATTTGAACAATACATTTTCAGGACATATTGAAATGTAATAAAAAGTGACAAATTATGGTTGCATGAAGTGAGTACAATGGATGCAGGCTTGACGCATTAACATAATTTTATCTAGGTCAATGTGGGACATGCATTTCCTGAAACGGATATCATTCAAACTAGACGATATGGGAAAAGTTTATTAATGTTATTAATGATTCACCTCATATTTCATGGAATGTAGGTTAATTCTTTTAATAATGAGAAAAACATGACTATAATGATTCGTTGTATTTAATCATTTGTTATTGTATTACAACTTCCTCGAGCCTGGTTGTGAGGAGAACAAGAAAGTAACACTGCAATGACGTAAATTGAATAACGGTACTCATGTGGGTTGGACTTTGTAAAATTTCACTCTGTGACTATGAAGTTTGATTATTATTATAACAGAAATAAAATTCAAGCTGTTATAGAACAGCTTTTATCTAACATTCAATGTTAGCCAGGGTTAGCAAATTCCTGAAGCTGAATTAGTTTTAGCTGTTATAGATCATACATGTTTTGCTTATATAACTTTTTGATTCCCCCCCCCCTTAAAAATGTATAATTTAAGTTGCAAGCGTCGTATAATTCAAGATGGCTTTCGATGCATCAATCCTTTGAAACTCATGAATTACATTGTGTTAAAGGCTTAAAATACTCTATTTTTAATCGCTTACGAATCCTGCCTGATCCCGTTGTTATTTGGCAGACAGAAATGGTGAAGTGTATGATAAAGAACGGCTGGTAAAGAGTCTATGAAGCTATATCAGAACTAGGCGAGAGTAGAGCGCGCAGATCGGCGCGTCTCGGCGTGTTGACGCGAAGGGTTCTGTTGGCCTAATTTCAGGGCTCTAAATATGTCAAACACCGAGGATCGAGTCCTGAAGAAAGCCCAGCTAAGATAGAAGAGAAAGTGAGAGAGAGAGAAACAAGAAGAGAAAGGAAAATGGAGAGATGAATGGGTAGATGAAGGGAGAATATCTCCAGGAAAAAAAAATATGTGGGGGAAGTATAGGTGCGAGGAGAAGATTGCTTGGTTGAGCAGCGACATTCTTAATCCCATAATTGTGAAGATGTTTGTACATTTGTGTGCTTCTCATTCGTTCTATTTAAGCATCCCCACCCCATAATACCGGTGTCGCTGATTGATGCCCGAGTTTAGACTCTAAAGCCTCCCGCGCCGGGCCGAGCGAGTGTCGCTAGACCACACACATCAAACCCTGGCACTGAATATGAATTCTCTTTTGATGATCTCGCAGCCGTGTTATGCTTTTTATTATTTCTACACTTCACAACACCTTCCGATCCGTCCCCCTTTCGCCTGATCTTGTTTAGATCTAAACTTTCTCAAAAATGCCCGTAGCTTTTCGGGGATATTGGGCTCATCCGCCCTTCCACCGTTTTGGGTTGAAGATGGGGCAATCTTGCAGGGGTTGACGACTGAGATGTCTCCCGGAGTTTTCCCGTAATCGTTTGGCACTCTCGGTCCTCAGGGGAGCGAGAAAATCGAGCAAAACAGAACTGAAATTATGAAATGGACCAGCTTCAATAGCCCGTAACTTCACATGTTCAGCAATGCTGCACAAAGATCACAATATGCAAAATTATAACCAATTTCACATCCTTTCACATCGAAAACGTGCAAATTTGATTACTTAGTCGATAAAATTGTGTCTGAATGCATTTCAGCATAATTGTTATTATTATATTTCCATTAGTACTGTTCATGACTGTAAAATCCTTTATTTTTATTCAAGAATAAGCAATGTTATACAAGTAAAGGGGCGATGTTGGTGACGTTATACGATGACGCACATTATTTTGAGTGACAAAAGAGAAATCGGATTTCTTGTTTTCCACGCGACAATACCGAGTATAGTTTGCTTGCTATACTTCTCTCAAATATCATGCATTACAATATAGCAACACACATCCAAAAGTAATCATTTTCTAGCAGAAAGGAAAAAAATGGAAGCAAGTGTGAGTCATCCCTGGTTACAAAACTGATAGATATTTTTGCCTACAAAATGGAGAATGAATGTGTAGAAAGGGCTCAAGTCCCTCAAAACAAAAGATACCAACAATCACACGTCAGGGATTGAATATTCTATTGTGTTGTCCAAAAGTGTAAAGGCAAATTGAATATCCGTATTATACAAACGGCATTTACGTTAATGCATAGTGCATATTTGTAAATTGAATGATGTATATTTCACTATATTTTGAATAAATTAGTTCATAAGATGCAATATCGTATTATTTGCAAAATAGATCAAACATCGACATTTATTGTAAACATTACAATTATGATATCAAAATGAATATAGTGAGAGAATTAGTATTAACATGCGATATTAAATCACAGCCAGTACCCTCTTCATAAATCATAAATATAACATTTCTCCAAATCATGCGATTTTTTCTCAATCTCCCTTTTGCTGCTGAAGTCTTCATAATGTCCGATCGAATAATGTCTTCGTCTTTCCACATGACCGCATTTTAATAAAATTCTTAATGTATTCGTGATAGCTGCGGGCAGTCGGCCGGCTACTAGAATGTATAAAACGTTGCCAAAAAAAAAACGGCATCCAGCTCCCGAAATTGTACTATTTTTGTTGTCCATTCTCAAGAGGCTAAAAAATATGAATGAACTCATGGCGAGCATCGTGATAAAAGTAATGCACGAGCGAAGGTTTGAAAAATGACAAACTAGAAATAAAACCATTCATGTGGATGTGGTGTACTATTGCAAATTCAATCCCACCATATTGATATTGGTGTCACGATCTCATAATAAATTAGGTCTTTTAAATTATTACAAAAAATATTATGTATGAACAATCGTGGACACGAATGAAGTAAAATAATCAGAAAACAAGTTGTGTACTTTGATTGAAGATAAAAAGGGAAACGAAACTAAATTTTGGGATCAATATGTCTTTTTTTAATTTAGTGTCTTTTTGTTAGTTTTGATAAGTTAAATGACAAAAGAAAGGTAAAAAACTTCATTAGAACCCGGGCTGGGATTGACACCACATTTAGATTCTTTTGGATGTGAATTTCTTTTTAATTTGTACTTTTTTACATCTTAATCAAAACAACATTCGACAACATCCAAAAGATTATTCATTTTCATACTTTAATTTGATATCGTCTTTTCGTCACTATTTAAAAAAAAATGGTTTTAGGCATTTGAGAAAAGGTAGCGCACTGACAAAGGTTCAAATAAACCGAATTATATTATCCCTGTATCGAACAACATCTATTTCGTATAAAGCAGTATAAAATGAAAACAAAATATTAAAAGCTCCCATATCCACCCCCCCCCCCCAAAAAAAAAAAAAAAAAAAAAAGAGATAGAGAAAATAAAACACTATTAACAGCTATAGAATTTGTTCCAAATTTTGATCTCAAAACCTTTTGGAGTCTCATATACTCAAAGACAAATACATGTGCACATTGTTTTTTTATTATTATTTTACTGCTTGCAATTATCAGCAAGTCAAATCGCAATAATGCTTATGAACTATATTTCACCCTTCCCAATAAGTTCTAGAAAGTTTCGTTCACAGTCTAGTCACGTGACCAAAACTCAACTCTACCTTTAGGTCCTAATGGGTTTTAAATAAACAATATTCATGTTACCATATAATGATGCATCTTCGTGCACGTTTTATCAATTTCCATTTTTATCATCTTTCTTTGTCATCTTTCCGTCGACAAGGCCTTTAAACACTTGCATCTTTGTCACGCCGTTGAGGTTCATTGTCGTCGCTTGCTAACACACGTAAACAACTCAAAAAGTGCAGTTATACACAAAGTAAAGGGTGAAGCCGAAAAACTAAAAGACACATATGGAAAATGAGAGAGGGAGAGAGAGAGAGAGAGAGAGAGAGAGAGAGAGAGAGAGAGAGGGGGGGGAGAGACGGGTGGGGGGGGGGCATGCTCATTGGTTAAGAGTAAATTGAGGAGTATGAGGTTTAGAAGAAATTGAAAAATAAAAGCAAATATTACTCGCAAATACAATGATGAAATATTGTGTGAGCACAAATATTTACTTTACTTTTGACAGAAATAAACTGATTAAAACCCAAGCAAACAAACTAACAAAACAATGGCTAAATCTATTACTGCAAAGGTTACAAGCCCCAATAGCTCGCTGCCTCATCATCTTCACATTTAAGACGTGCAAATAACAAGGTCTTAGAGATCGATTTCATAACCCATACCCACCCCCCCCCCCCCCCCACCCATCTCGTACCCTTGCCCCTGTACCCTATATACCTGTCCTGCACGCCATGAAACAGAGAGAAGAGTAAAAGAGAAAGGGAGAAGAAGGGAGGCGGCTACGAAAGAGCTCCTGACAGATATGCGGTGGGGAGAGTGGGTTCACAATACTTTTCGGATATGTCGGGAATTTTGTTTTGCGCCAGATATTATATTTAACGCCCCGCGCGTAGACCGGCTTCACACCTCTTCCCGATGAATGATGCACGGTGAGGAGGAGTGAGGATGGCAGAGGAGGAGGAGGAGGAGGTGGAGGAGAAAGGGGTATGACTGGTAGTAAGCTGGTGGTGGTGGTGGTATCGGATGCGGAACCAAAACCCAGATGGTGTCAGGCATCTTCCTCTCTTCTCTCATCTTGCCCCCCTTGCCCCTCTTCCCTAGGGCTAGGATCATGTATCCCCGCCTGGGATACGGGCTTCAGGTAACATCATGTCATTGGGAGGTTTAACTGCTCCTTTCGTGGTTGTTGGATTAAGTGTAGATGAGGGGTGCATGAGCATACCCCCTGTCTCTCAATCTGCATGGCTAATCTGCAAACGGTCTTTCAAAATGGAATAACAAAAGTATTCAGGAAAGAATTTGTTTCATCTAATATAATGATGACATTATAAAGTCATTTATTGCTTAGAAGACTTACTATTTAATAGCCAACGCAGTTAAAACCAAGAGTTACGAAAGTAGTAATCATGTTAATAGGAGCTATTTGTTTTCGTATATTAACAAAGTAATCATCATGTCATAACCTTTCCTATTATAGTCCATGTCTCTTGTCAGTTTTCATTTATATAATCAAAATACTATGTAAAAATTGATCAATGTGTTAAGCACCATCATCCCCTCCCCTCTTATAAAGTCACACCCCTATTATCCCTCTGATGAGGGTCGTATTGCTGTATTGCACACCGTTATCATTCTCCAATGGAAAAGATAATGGTTGCGGGTTGTCACACAAGAAAGGGAATTAGTCTGCATGCGCGTTTTACCATATCCCAATCCATCTTTCTCAAGTTTACATCCAAATATAAAAAACGCTGTCGAGCGGGCGATAAAACTGTTATTACGGTTCGGTTCCTTTACATATTGTCGAGAGGGGAATCAAATCGAAACACACTTGACAAAAGGAAAAAAATATCTGATTTCTTGCTCGAAATCGATCTCACTTCTGTGTGATTACCTTTTAATAAACGAAGCAATTTGTGCGCGGTTTTTTTTCGGCCAGCGTCTGAGAAGTAACACGAGAACCCTATTATACATGTGTCGTAATTACACGCGTTAACGACACTGAATATGGGAAGGAAATGTCGGTACGAGGCGGATGAAAATCTCTTGTAGAAATCACTTGGAGCCCAAATGTTACTGAAATACTTTCTTGAATCTATATTCCACGTACGCGTTATGTGAATTCACAATCTGTTGATATTATACTGGATCAAAATTATATGCATATATAGGTTGTTTGATAATACATGTTTTTTCTTTAATTTTCTTATCATACTTTGGCTTTTGAAGTCCCCTTTCAAACCATGAAATCACAAGATTGGAGTGTTATCAACTGAATGATGGACTTAATATTATTTATGCAGCAAATAAAACAACCAAATAAGTTCAAACAAATACAAAAATATTTTCGTCAGGAATCTTTAAAAAATGAGGCAACTTAGTAGCAGGGAACATCTCTCACAGTTTGACCATTTTTATGCATACAATAATTACGTAACATTTCGTATCCTTAAAAAGTAGCGCTATTATTGTATTTTCTTTAGTTTGAACTGTACTGCATATCAGGAAGTAATTTTATGCTGGCATTTTTTTTTCAAGAGAGAATAATGTCTTCTCCACTCCCCCTATCTCTCCTTTCTATTTTTTAATGAAGATTTTAGACGTATGATATTCAAAGTATCCGCTGGTTTTGAGTAATAAAAAATCCGTACTTAATAACATTTTGCGATGAATATTTTAGCTGAAGTATTATTATTCATAGATATGAAAGAATCCAGTTCAATTTGGGTAAGAGTAATTGTTTCTCTTTAGCGATATGAGATATAATGAAACAATGCAAGCATATATTGAAAAGACTGCAGGAATTGAAATTCTCTCAAAAGAGTACAGGGAAATTTTCAGTTCTTTATTATCATATTTCCATTATCTTAAGATTTGAAGTGAAGGTCGCATCACAGACATACCCGGCCAATGAAAGCGTAATGAAAACACAGTTCTTTTCTTCAGCCATGAACGATGCGCTTTAAAGACCATCTTACATGTATTTCAATGTGATGGGGCTTTTTATTGTGATGGTTTCCTTTCTTCCACAGGCGATCATCCGTTTAATTGAATACCATTATCTAGTATTTCGCTCCATCCTCATCATGCTATTATTGAGTTTTATTTTCATCCGTTGTGATGGTACTAACATTGAATATGGTTATATCGTTGCATTTTGTACATATTTTATGAAAGGCTCCTTCCGAAATCAACAGCAAGTGCGTCCTTCTGGTTTCCTAAAGTCCGTAACAAAAGCAATTCACAAAAGAAATATCAAAGCAGATACGTAGCATCTTTTCCTCTCTCTTTCTCTGTCTCTCCTTTATCCCACCTTTTTTATATTTTACCCATGATCATCAGAGTTCAAATGATGGCCCTCCTTTTTCGGGTACACTGACCACAAGTCGACTTCTTTATTCGCCTTTTTTTTTTTTATTCCGGCCGCATTTCAAGAAATCTATTCAGCAAACTTTGATTGAATTCATTACGCCGTGACAACAGAAGCTTCCATACGTATTTCGACTTTAATGAGGATCATATAGTCATAGTCGATTAGAATCATCTTTTATCCCGCCTTTTTTATTTTACCCATGATTATCAGAGTTCAAATGATGGTCCTCCTTTTTTTGGACACTGACCATAAGTCGACTTGATGGACTAGTGTCGCCTTCTTTATTCTGGCCGCATTTCAAGAAATCTATTCAGCAAACTTTGATTGAATTCCTTACTCCGTGACAAAAAGAAGCTTCCATACGTATTTCGACTTTAATGAGAATCATATAGTCATAGTCGATTAGAATCATGTGTTATTGGCATGAGAGACAATAAGCAAGGAGGTCAGTATTCATAGCATACAAAGTAGCATCCGTATTATACTTAGAGATTCGAGAAAGAAGCGAGAGACCGACATGAGCGAAGAGCATCAGGAATGGTATGGCAACTACTAAATTGAGTTTTGAAGTGCTATGGTTTGAATGACAAATCAAAGTCACGAAAAAAAAACGTATTTATTATGTTGGGGTAAAAACGATACGAGTCGGAGGCTAATGCTCTAAAAGCATTTGATACAGAGTAAGTGACAAAATAGACCCACAAACATTTTTAATATCTGTATTGTATTATATCAAGAATGTTCATAAAGTATTTAGATCGCTCTATACCATTCGGTATTAAAATATAACCTGTTCATTCATGTTACGAAAGTAAGGGATCTTTTGCGACATTATAACCGATTACTGTACAATTTCGATCTTTCTTTGAACATTCACACTAAATGACGATTAATCACACTCAGATAAAGTGTCGTGATCCGTTACAGATGTTGCTTTTATGGAGGCTTATTCTGAGAGGAATTATGTCAGAAATGTCTATAAAAAATATAACGATTTCCACCAATGAGAAGACAGGTTTTACACGCGTACGTAAAGTGTGTCTATATCTACTGTAGCTAGCAGGCCGGTTACCGCTAGGACTTTCATTTTTTTAAATTAAAATTAAGAGATAATCGGTGGTATTCCTTTCTGATACTGAATGTTTGACGTGTTGACAATGTGTATGATAAATTACAGTTTGAGGTAGCACATTGTAGCACTCCTTGTAGAAAACGCTTCAAAAGCCATTGGAAACTTAATTATTTCTACAGAAAAGGTCCCGGATAAGCTTCAAAGGTAGACAAAGTATGTAAAGTCTACTTCCAGCAGAAATTATTAATATCATCATCACAATACTTTGTTCAGGGTGAAATTAGTGACCACATTCGATCATCACACCTTCGCATGCTTCTACAATCATGCGTCCACGTGACTGAAAATAGCCAAGGCGCCACTGAACTGAGCTGCGCTGTACGTTCATTAATACACAAAAGGGGTTCGCGCGACCTTAGATTCTAATTTGCAGTGTAGCAGTAGGTGCAGTTCTGAAATGCAGTTCTCTCGATGCAGGAGCTAGGGTAGACCCTGATATGGATGACAGGTGAGCGGTCGGTGATCCGAGCTGAGCTTGCCTAATTCTGTAAAGAGGATCCCGCGCCCCAATACATGTGAGATGCCTATCTATCTTATCCTATTAAGAAGTAACGAAAAGATAACAATAGGTGGGATAGTGTCTTGTAACTCAATTGCGCGACCCACTCTTGACTAACGCTATGGATCGATAGGACAAGGAGTTCTATCGCCAATGGGATCCAATAAGCCGTGGTTATTAAGTCTAAGCTCATTCACCCCATCTTAATTAAGATGGGGGTAGATTCATGTCAGGGGTGCTGGGATTTAGAGTGAACCAGACAACTGGAAGACCAGGTGGTGTGGTTTGGTGGTTCATTTCATTGAGAAAAGGAAGGAATCATCAAGTCTTCAGGTTCAATACCCTCATGGACAATGTAGTGCCTTTGAAACGGGATTAAATGTCATTAGCACAGTACTTCCACATCAGCAGTAGATCATATGGCAGAGAGATGGGGAAGGGGTGTAGAAAAAGAGCGAAAGAGAAAAAGAAGAACCGAAAGAGAAAGAGTGGGAGAGAAACAACACACGCACACACGCCCACCCACCACTACACACTATAAGGGAGATTCGATGGTTTTTGTTTAACCTGGTATATAACAATGCAATTCAATAGTGATTAAGATCATTTGTTCCACTACGGTGCTGCAAAATTAAAGTTCAACTAAATTGATTGATTATAGATCTAGTTGATCTTAACAATGATATTGCGTTCCGTTAAATGATCATTGTTTTAAGCCATATTTAAGCCATATTTGGGAACGCTTGAATACCAGCGATGTGTCTTATTTACTCCGGAGGGTTCGAGGTTCATAAGCTACGCCAGAATTACTAGAGAATCAAACGCCAATCTCGGAAAAACGGCTTAGACATTACTTTTTAAAGAATAGTCGGTATTAACTTGAAAGACTCGTCACATCTTCTTGTCAGAGGCATCATCTTTAATGGGATTGGTTGGGATCCAGGAGGACTTGATCACGCCTTGTGAGTCTCATCCTCCCACCCCTTTCTCTCTGATGAATCAAGGAGCATTATTCGCGCCAATTCGCGTTAATTCATGCCAATACTCGTAGTCAGGTGGGGGTGATGAAGATAGAGAGATTGGATAAAAGCGCGCGCTAGTTGGAGCAGACGACAGGTGTGCATGCGCGCTAAACGCCCTTAATCCGGCAATCAGATTGAAGGAAATTCAAGGCAAATCGAATTACGGGAGATCCGATCGAGCTGCATTAATTGAGACCCTTTCTTCATACCTTAGCTTCTTAAATTGCTCCTTTTTTCATTTTGTAAGATTAACTGTTCATCTCTGATGCGATAATGTAAATCCTTTTACTTTCATTTCTATTAGGTTCTTTGATATCTTATTTATTAGATGACCCAATTCGTAAAATATTATACGATTACTTTATGGGTTACTTGAAAGGTATTTCTGTACTTTTAAAGAATTGAGCATTCGAGCATTTCAGGCATTTTCATTTTTTTAAACCACTTTGGCACAAGTTAATATTATTGATTAACAGAGTCATACTTTATAATCGTCCTGGATAAGTTGTTTATTAATACCCAGAATTCATATGCATGTATATGTGATGTGGACACGAGAATCAAACCTTATTTCAGGCGAAATGTATCTCATGTATAAAATAACATGATTCGAAAATATCCTGAGCCATTGGATACAATAATTCATAAGCAAACAGAAAACAATATTCGGATGTATATGTACATTCCTAGATCTTTAGTTTGTGCAAGCATAGAATAGAAACCAACAATCTGGTATTATAAAAAACACTTTTCATGTTCATGCTCTATCATACCGCATATTAATATGAGAGAGATAACATTCGAATGGTTGTTCACATTCTGTAATAACAAATTCCACACTCATTTGTACCGGATTCAACTCACATGTTCAACAGTATGGTAAAACGAGGGCAATCAATGTAGACACTGTACCCTTTTTATTTTATTGCTTTCCTCCATTCCTATACAAGTAGTCAGATCTTATTTTTAGATGAAACGCCATTGATGTTATGTTGTTATTATGTTTTATAATCTGTTTAATTTTGTACATTTCCTTGTAACACACAATTGTACCAGTGAACAATGAATTTCCATATTATGGACAATAAATCAATTCAATTCAATTCAATTCAATTCAATTTACCCTCTCAAAAGGGACCATCATCATCCTATGCCATCGACTTATAATAGAATTTCCAGATTTTTGCATTTTAGGTATAATGTTCCTGCTTCCCCGGCCATGAAGGTTGCGATGATGATGACGAGAAGACATTCGACGGCGTCTTAGAAGAAAATCTGATACGACAAACATTCCATTTTAACCCTTCTCATCCCACCGCTCTATTTTGTCGCGTTCAATAAATCCCTACGAAAGTCTCATTTTCCATTTTCCTTCCCAACCTCAGCCACTTTCCCTTCGCTTTCATTCCCCAGTCTCTCCAAGTATACCTCAAGACACATTTCTTAAACGCGTGAAACTGACATCAGATCAATTCTCGGCCGAAAAATTTATCAATTCCTCCCCCACCGCCCTCCGAAAATATGTCGGAATATAATTTTCCATTCATTCGATACGCTACAAGAGCCAACTTGGGGAAGTACGCTAATATGTCGGTCCCACATATGTGATAACGATGATGGATGTTTGGCGTTAAAGACAGATATGTTTTGTTTATGTTGCCGCCGCCACTGTAACGAAACCCGGTTGGGCGAATTACCCAGTGAGCCACACACACACATAACGGGATGCACAACTTGTAAACTGGAGAAGGTGGGGGGGGGGGGGGGGAGTCGGGAATCTGAACGATTGAAAACGAAATATATATGAGAGAGATGGGCAGAGATGTGGCGGTGGGGGTGCATAAAAACGTAGAAAAAAAAATCAAGATTTGAAATGTCAATTATACGATAATATTTTACAAAATGTATGTCCTTAAATACATTTTTAAATAGGAAACTGTCATTAGTAACAAGAAGACGATATCGCACATGTTTAATGTAAATAGGTATTCGGGTCTTTTATGTTTCCAAGCAATGTACATGATATAGGATATGTATAATACAAATGCGTCGAATGCCCAACAACTGAACTTTTATATCATCAATATTGAATAGATTTGGGTGACATTATAAAGACATCTAAATAATGTACAATTTCACATTAATAATAATAATAATAATAGCTAGTTCTTATATAGCGCTTTTCAGGACCGAAGGCCCTCTCAAAGCGCTTTACAGATATATATATTATTACCCCGGTCATAGGATTCAGGCTTACCCGCACACAATGTATGCACATTCTCCACTCCCTGGGGAGCATTACAGCCAGGCGTCTTTTTTTACAAGCGCACACGTGCATTGGGTAATGAAAATTAATCGATGATCTACTCCCTAAACATTTTGCGAAATGGAGTACCGAATGATGATTGCTTTAATTAATTGAGCATACGCCAAATGTAAAATAGCGAGATAAATTCAGAGATCCGAATCATATAATGGAACCCAGTAAAATAATATGATATACAGCTGGTATAGAGATACAATAATTTCGAATTGTTTTCAAATTCTGATCCTGGGTCAAAGTTTACATCTTGCACTGTGTCGGGGTCAACGCCTTTCGAAAAACAGAGTCGCACCTTTTCATCAAAAGCAAAAGGATTCGAAGAGGAAAGGAAAGAGAGCAGACTGAATCCCATTAAGGGACGTGTATAGGTGATGGAAATTGAAGAGAAAGTCCTCCTGGGTATGAAGCCGAAGAGGAAAAGGGAAAACAGGTTGTATGGAAGCAACAAAGCTTCAATAAGAGCGCACCCAAAAGAGCAATGTCATGATTCTCAACTCCTTCATAACCATGCCCTCAAAATTTTCTTTGGTGTTTTTTTTTGGCTTCTATTTTCGTCAGCAAATGGACGTGCGCTGCACAAAGTGTGAAAGGTGATGAAAGTAGGATGAGGAAAATGGCGGAGAGAGGGCAAAAGAGGGGGTGAAGTGAAGGACCGCTCGTTTGAAGATGACGAAGAGTTTGGCAGGAGAAGGATGATGATGGTGATGGTGCATGTTAAAGGCGACGGCGGTGGTGGTGATGATGATGATGATGAAAGCACGACCGGGCGGGCGCACTCGGAGGATCCGGCACTCTTCGCCACGGCTGATGATAAAAAGCTCCGGACTTCTCTCTCACTCTCTCTTTCTCCTTCTAACATCTCTCTCACTCGCCCTCGCTCAATCTCAGCCCGAAGATATTTTGCTTTCCCCACAGCCAACTTTCAGCAAAAGCCCTGGACCTGAATCACAAACAATCCTCTGAAAACGAGCGACCAGCTCAACCGTGAACACCAGGAAGTCGTTAGATCCTTCGGGCTTTTCACTCCCTTTTCTCCTTCCTTCCCATTTTTTTTCTGGGGTCGTCTTTTTGCAATCGTAGTGCCTTGCTCCCATTTCCCCCATCTTCTTTCTCCCTTTGAAGAAATGAAATACTTAAATATTTAAAGGTAGAATTAAAGTATTCAAGAACATGCATTCAGCAAAAGGCTTGAATAAATATTGTCAAGATATCGATGACAGTATTTAACACAGCCATCAATTACTCTAGTGAAAGATAAGGAATATATAATAGTTTTCCTTTGGGGTATGTAATATAATTATGTCCTAAATTTAAGTATTGCATTTACAAACATATATAATACTACTTGATTCATTCAACGTTGAATATTTTGTTTTCCATTTATCAATAGTTGATTTGGCGTTTATGGATGATCACAATATATGTGTACGAAGCACATTTGGACTTTTAAGGAGCTACACAAAGAAAATTCACTAACAACTGATAATTAGAACAAATTACATATGGATGGAAAGATTTTCTCTTGAAAAACACGAATAATTTGCTGAGAAATCATATAGATATCATGGAAAGGCGTAAAATGCAATTTGATTAGAGGGTGCTTTAAACAAAATTGTTAGATGAAAACTTAATATGAACGTATCTCACAAATCTTTTTCTTGTACTTTTTCTTTTTCATATACATTTAGGTTATTCTTCTTTGTCTCCCCTCTCTCTTTCTCAATAGGTTTCATGAAGGAATGTCCAGCTAAACATGACCGTGCCATGAACTTACAATCGTTCAGGTAAGTCATGTAAAACATGGAGGTCATTCAACCATCTCTCTCTCTCTCTTTCTTTTTCTTTCTTTCTGCCCCTCCCACACATCCCCTTCTCTTCTTTCTCTCTATCCACATTTGATCTCTGTTCCCCTCTCTATCTTTATTATGCCTCAATTTTATCCTTCCTCATGTTCTCTCTCTCTCTCTCTCTCTCTCTCTCTCTCTTCTCTTTCTCGCCACCCCTTCTATTCTCATTTTCCCTCTGTCCTCTCTCTCTTTTCTCTTCCTCTCTATCTCCTTTTTAATCATTCTCCTTTGCACTGATTCGATTCAAGTTCCACAATTATTCACCCTTTTCGAGATTATTGTGTAATTCTCTCGTCATGCCCAGCCGGAGTGGCCCAATTACAAGTTTGGCCAGAAGCTATACCAAATAATCCAACACCCCAAAACCTTTTCACACTGTTTCAATTTATACATTTTTATTTGATTTTGTACGGCAAAGTTTCATTTAAAATGCAGGTTTTACACATTTAATTGAGATAGCCGTGAAAAGGAGTCTGCATGATCAGATGGTGTCGCCATGTTTACTGTCGGGCCGACGATCATTGAATCATGGACCCTGCCACATGATAGGGTCCATGACTGAATAATACATCGTGTTCAACTTTATCTAACTTTGATTTCAAAGGAAATAATCTAAAAAACGACAAAAGCATTCTTTTCGAATCATGATTGTTATCAATTAATGTATCAACTGTAAAAGCTTAGCATACCGAAACATCACAGTAATCAGTGGATTATTTGAAAATGAGATATTGTTGTAAGCTCTTTTCAACCCATGATGGTGTAAAATCAAATACATTGTTGATGACATGGGTAAAACTATGTCGGTCCTTGAATTTTGTTAAATAAAATGTTTAATGATTTAGATATATAATAATGGTTGTTGGCAGATTATATCTGTACAATTCCACTACATTATGCGATAAGCAAAATAGATGCAATTAAACAAGAACGAATTTCTGACATTATGTACAATAGTTTATTTTTAATCGGTGCGTCTTCAGAAATTTGGCGCCTTGCAAATGTTATGTGAATTGTCAATTTGAATGATGGTGCAGATTAGTCTCAAAATACAGAGGTGCGGATAAAAAACAGAATGTTCGAAAACGAGAATGCAGCTTTAAGATGAGGCGAGTAGGAGATGAAAGAAGTCAAAACTGGCCACCAATGGAAGTCAAGAATGGACGGTCTCTAAAGGAAAGCGACTCGGATGAAGAGGAAAAGACGAGGTCTTAAGATATGAATTGGACTTGTTGTCGACCCGATAGAGGGCTCGTAAAGGATGGGCCCGCGGCGCGTCTTGAAGAAAGAAAAATAAATGGAACTGCTTGACAGAACTTGAGGACGGGATTTTGGCATGGCGTTGTTTAGCAGCAGCCTGCATGGCTACCACCACTTGTCAATTCCCCTCCAATAACCCCTTACGCCATGTCCTTCCACCTTCTACCTTTCCTCTCTCCATCTTGCTTCCATCCTAAACTCTCCATCTTCCCTTCCTTAAGAAATTAGAAATCTAAAGTTTAATTTATAGTTTATTTGAAATATCAAAATATTAGCATATGTCCAGAACCCCAAACCCTAAATCCCATTCGCATCGTCTGTCTGTCTGTCCAGTTTCCCGTCTCCCCCTCTCCCTCTTTCTCTCTTTCTCTCCCTCTCCTTCTCTCTCTCCCTCACCTTCTCTCTCTCCCTCCTCCTCTCTACATATATATCCCTCTTCCCCTCACCCATGTTCTATTTATTCCTATATATTTCCCCCTGCTCTCTCTTTTTCACACTTTCTTACAGTACGCCACTCTGTTCTTTAGTTGTTATTTTTTACAGTTTATCTTGGTCTTTCTGAATGTGATTTCTCGTACATTTTCGTTGTAACAAAAAAGTATTCATTGATATTAAAGATCTTAAAAATCAATACCTATATAAAGCACGTCTATCTGCATAGGCATTTCCCATATGTGTTAAATGGAACCATTTGGACTCTTCCAGGGGGGTGTTTCACAAAGATCCTAAGTAGAACTTAACTGTAAGTTGGACTTAAAAATTATGGACAGCCATTGGAGCCTTAAAATGAAATATATTAAAAAGCAGAAATTCAAGTATTTTAGACTTTTTTATAAATTCCACATCAAGAACATAGAATCTCCCATGATAATAGAAAATATGAATGATTTGAATCAACATTTTATGTCTTTTAAAGTAACTTTTACAAAATGTTTTCAAGGATGCTAATGGCTTTCCATATTTTTTAAGTCCAACTTAGAGTTAAGTTCTACTTAGGATCTTTGTGAAACACCCCCCAGGTTTCTAAGGGGTAATTCAATAACAGCACAAATAAGAAGAGTGGAAAGAAAGAAAAAAACTAATATTCCATGCGTGTTTATGTGAAAAAAGGCAAGAATTTGGTACAGTTGTCTCCTTTCAAAATGACAATTGGTACGCCAGTTCTAAACTGATCAGTGTACGGTGTGACAGTTAGTTACTTCTGCTTGGCCTATTTACATTCGAAACCTTCTTCTCTCTCTCTCTCTCTCTCTCTCTCTCTCTCCTTCTCTCTCTCTCTCTCTCTTCTATTTTACCCTCTCTCTCTCTCTCTTGCTCTCTCTATCTCTCCCCTCTCTCTCTCTCTCTTTCTCTTTCTCTTTCTCACCATTTATTCATATACGTGTGTCTGTGTATCTTTATCTCTCTCTCTCCATCTATAAGTGTCCACTTCGTCATGAGGTTGGTGGCTCAGAATAGGTTCATAACCGAGGATTGAATCAAATTCATGAAGCGTGAAATCTACTACCAGGGGAGTTCATAAGATGGGGGGGGGGGGGGGGGTGTGAGTAAATGGAGGAGTAAATAAATTGGAAATACGAATCGTGATAACCTTATTTGAAATTTCTCCAGTTTATTTCATTCGCAATATTATCTAAAACTATAGAATGGCGCGAGAACCTCACTTCGACAATAAATTTATACTCAAACTCAAACTATTCTCTCCAAATAAGGGCAGTAATTAAACGAAGTAAATTGATATCTGCATACAACTCGGTGATTTATTGTAAAATAAGTACATGTACACTTTTCAATATTTTCTGCAGAGGGGATTATAAAGCCACACACATAAACATGTCAAATAAAAATATTAAATTAAATACAAATATTGTTTAAAATATTAATCTGTAAAAGAAAAAAAGATGTTGGCAATTGTGAATGGAACATGCATCGTGTGAATAAAGGTCCGCTCTTAATATGTCAAAGTTATCGAGGTATTGTCTAACTTTAGAGACCAGTTTTAGGGTTTTGTTGTATAGTACCCTGAATACTAGCAACCTTTTTTCCACTAAAGAAAACTACAGCTCACACTAAATTCAAATATTTGACATTGACTGAAATGCTTATGAAATTGTTTATACTTCTTCTGCGTGCACAATTTCCATACACGTCTTTTTGAAAAGAGAGGGTGGCATTAGTTTTTAATTTGTCAGTTACTATGTAATATTGTGTCTATGTAACGTTCATCGAGATGTAGAAGTTGTTTTATAATTTTGATTTTAATACTACTCATGTTCTTATTTATCAATAAATCTTATTAAGAGCAGCTACTAATGTCGAAATATTAAATTCTACGACCAGTCTACAACATTAACTCTATGTTACTATGGTTACTATACAATTCAGTGAAATTGACCCGCCATCGCTTACACCCTGCACGGTTAACACCTTTTTAACAAGCTATCCGTGACGTGTATAGTGATAGTATTAATAATAACAGTCGGGTATCCCCCTGACTCATAACGAGTATATTCGATACCATGTCTTACATGACCTGGCAATGTTGTTCAAAGATGGCCCAGTGCTTCTTCACAAAACAGATCCACGAATATTGACGTTTCAGAAATAATATTGCTGGGGCTCGGTCGGCGTTTATTTAACCAACGCTCCGTTTGTTTTATGTGTAAACCTCGGTGTTTTCTCTCCCCTCTTCGACCCCTGCCAATTTCCTAGCTCCTATGTTAGAAGCAGTAGAGAGAGAGAGCTTCCATTCTCATTCTACATTGCACATCCTCTACATCTTCACACATAATTTTCTCATTTCATTTTCATTCATGCTCTGACAGTATTACGAGGAAGTGTTTGGGGTTGCAGCGAGCCTGCCGGCGTAATACTAGAGAAACACTGCGAGATGGTGTGGCAACAACATTAGCTACATGGAGACAGTAAGATGGAGAGAGAGAGAGAGGGAGAAGGGGAAGAGAAGAGCCTTTGGATAGAGTATTATCGTAAGTACACGGTAGGCTAAACACATTCACCTCCAATGCTAAGCCAACCTGCCTCGCCAATTTACATTTGTTACTCACTCTCCGACTATGTCATGTCGGTGATTGTTTTTGCAGCTTTCATTTTTTTTTCTTCCTCACTGTCTTTCCCTCCACCCCCACCTCAATCTTTTTCCTTTCTATTCTCCTTCGCATAATTCAGCGCGACTTCATAGCAGCTTTGACTGTTTATCCTACTCCCAGCAGCCGTATTTTACTGCATGCATTATGAAATAACCACCTTTTCAGCAGAAAGTCTTGTATAAGCGGATTTTAATTTTTCACACCCTCCGGGACCTTACTCTGCACAATCTACTCGGTGATTCGCCGCGACTCAGCTAAAGAAATCTCGAGCAAATATCTTTTCGCAGTCATGTTATCATTAAAGATTCCAGTATTGAGCTCAGATGATCAGACAGGAACAAATTTGGTACTGTGTCTGATCCCGGATTCTATAAGCGCATATCGATACACCATTCTGCAACGTCGTCCAAATTTGGCGCCATTTTGGTGTCGTCTGCGTCATGCATCACAATGACAACGTGTTTGGTAGGAACAATCGCCTCAAAGGGGTCCTACCTAACTGATCAAGGTAAGCCTGAGATAGCTACAAGCATTGTTTGGTCGTCTGCACGCCGTTCTAACTCAGCCAGCCCCGTGGCATCATGAATACTATTATAGAGTTGGCCCAAAATTCACTCACCTACGAAACGCTTGCATGCGCCATTTTGTTCCTTACGATCAGCGCGCAGCCACTCAAAAAAGCAAATGAAATTATGGGTCGCGTAGATGCAAATTTAGGTGCCATATTCATCAGGCATAAGGTTAATGTTAAATCTCGTTGATTGAGCTTTCAGGGGAAAGGAAAACGCGGTAGAGGGAGGGGGGGGGGTGATCGACTTGATTCTACTTTTTTGGTTGGGGGGGGGGGGGGGTCAACTTTATGTGACGTCACGTATGTCGAGATAGTCCTAGCACAGTGGTTGTGGTTGAAGTAGATGTATCAGCACATGATTCGGATTGTATACTTTGTTGTTGTTGCTGTGATGTGTATTAGAATTAAATACCTTTAAATTTGGCGAATATGTCAAAACTATGCATTTATTATTTCGCCAATAAAATAATCCTATTAAATATCTTGATCTACTTTAATTTTGGCACTTCTCTCCTAATATTTAGCAGTCGTGTCATACAATGATATCCGTAGTGCAGTTTTGTTCATTGGTCAACTACATGTATTCATAAATCAAATAAGTTTGTAACCGTTAAGGGTATATTCTCCCCTGAATGACGAATATAGGGTATCCATTAAACGAAATTGAATATCATATGAGATTTTGCAATTGTTCTGTTCATGTCACTATGCAACATTATGCAAAACAGTAAAGTGTATTTTAAATGTTTTGTATCAAGAATTTGCATCACCGATCTTTATTTACACGTCCAATTTGATAATGAATTGTTCCCCCACCCCCCTCTCTCTCTCTCTTTCTCTTTTTCTCTCTGTATTTACACATTTTTTTTCTCAGTCCTTTTTTCCCCCTCTATACAAACTAATCACCACACTTACTATTGACAAAAATCTTCCATCTTTCATACGAATTTCTGCTCTCTTTTCATGTTCAAAGATTTCAAAAGTGCACACAACTATGAATTACACCAGCGTGCAAGTACAATAGCTTTTCACCTATATACACTCCGCAACCCAAACATAATTGTCCTAAAAACAACACAAACTAGACTAGAATCTAGTGAAAGAGGAACACAGGACCCCCAAAAAGAGACTATCCACTATGTTTAACCTCTGTATTCCAACTCCCCTTTGGATACGGAACGGCAGTGGGTGTTTTGCGGTGGGCTTCTTTTATCCATGGGCTAAGAATCAATTTACAGGTAAAGTTGCACGTGTGAGCTCGTTGAGAGACGTGAGCTGGCAATTAAGGCCGATTTCATCCTTAAAATCGCTTTCTTTTCTTTCTTTCTAGAACATCGGACACCACCGAGTTCAATCCCCTTCTTCCAACATTCCTTTACTAGGGTACAACCCCCCCTCCCTTTCCTACCCCGCCCCGAATCTCACCTGAAAGGAAAATCTTCAACTTTAGGTGTTTATAATTTACAATGTGAAGTTAAAAAGCATCCTGCCATAGGCAACATTCGACAGTATACTAGCCTGTAAGCTTTTCATGCTTCTCAAGTCAATCATACCATTTTCAGTTAGTGGCATTACAAAATTTAAAAATTATCATAACTTTGATTTTGTTCGAGGCAATCCAAATGGTTTCATAGCAAAACGGCTAATGAATGTTATATTTATGACAATGTCTACGTCATACAAATATGTTTATCATAGACATAGCGTGTTCAATATTTGATAATCATGTTTGTGTGAAATATGAAATAGTGCTCTGACATACGGAAAACTACTATACTTCCACTAATTCATGATATAGGCAACTGTCTGTTCTTATGTTCACCTTACATACATTTTAGTAATTGAATATTCCGAAATGACCTGACGGTACAAATCTACACTAAATATCCTTTGGTTTAAGAGTGACACTTCAAGCGCTCAGATATAATTATCATCACTATCATTGTCATCACACTCATAATCTTTACCATTATTTTAACCTGTTACATTGTATTATCATTTTCTTAGCTATACCGCTTTATAAAGCGGTATTTGCATACACCTTAGATAACATAGCTAACTAATACTCTAATGTCAGATTGTTTTTTTAATAATCATATTAGGCTTTCATTTATTTTTCACTTACTATTCTATTTTCAGATACCCTATAATTTGAATATGCTTTGAATGTATTTTTAGCGGCACTCTGAAATATGTCACTCTCTTTCTTTCCTTGTTTTTTAAAACTGAATTGTTTCCCTTTTTCTTTATTTACAATATTAGCCAGCTCAATATTGGGGCACGAGTCGGAAATGTTTAACAACAGCAGGGGGTTGTTTTCTAATCTCTTTGATCCCTCTTTTACAAAGCATGGTGACAAATTATGAATGGCTTATCCTCACTCGACCCTCTTCCACAAGTATTATTCCACTGTCATAATACGTGCCCGACGCAGCGGGGTAGAGATTGGTGCGTTCCGACCCCCCTTGTCACCGGCAAAAACCTCGCGCACTTAACGCCAATATTTCTAAGTGGGAAGCAGTGAAGTGTTTGGATACACCGACTTGAAAGATGGCGGGATTGATTGAAGATGATCAGCATTAGATTTTAAAATCATATCACCATTTTGTGGTTAAGTTGCTTTGCGATATTTGATAGGGTGAAGACGAATTTCGAAAAATGAAGACTTTGGGGGACTTTTAAGAAACTCTATAACTGCTATACTTACTTCCGATTCATTATTCAGCGAGTTAAGCTAGTTGTACATATTATTTTGTAAAGCAGATAGTAAGAAATAATGGAAATATGACCAGCCATTTGTTACACGATTTAGGAATCAATTTGACATTTCTCTTCCGCATAGATATTTTCTGCGTGGTTATCAGCATATAAATGTCATGTACTTAAAGTGAAACGAATTGAAAAACGTTATATTTATGTAATTACATGATTTATCTGTATTCTAGAAATGCATAACATAATCCCTAATGCGTCAAGATAACGAAATGCTGGACGACCTACAGAATGGAACTGAAAATTAATTTTAGATATTTCTTGCTATTTAAGTCATCCACACCATTTTCATAAACTGTACCTCAGTCGATGTATTGCCAAAGCATATGACTAAGAAGTTGACACTTAAATCAGTCGCCTTCCTCTGTATAAATCAACTCACTCTCGTTCGTCTGTTTATTAAAAGAAGGGCAACCTACAAATGATATTGATTATACTGTGAATGCAAAGGCATGCATGTGTGTGATGGTATAATCTTTCCAGTTTGTTCACTTGATAATTTATGTTCATTTGACCGATTTATCAAGCATTGTCATGTGGTATTTTGTTTCACACAGCATGGTCCGCGAATCTATGAACGGCGCTGGTTGTGTCTGACACGAAACCCAATATTACTGGACTTGAATGAGAGATGGAAGAGAAAAAAACTAACAACCTCGAAATTGTCCCATTGGTAACATATTGTTAGAACTCGAATTTGACTGCGAACAATGTCGCTAAACAAGCCGGGCGAACGCTTCTTTGTTCTCGGGAGAGATTCGGCATCCAAGACCTCGCCTCACCGGCAATCTAAAGGCCCTAGCTTGAAAGCCGAGCTGGGTGACGACGTTATCAGAGAAAAGAAGAGGAAAAGGGACATTTGACAATAATTTGCTTTCTTCCGGAGCCAGACCGAAACAGCCAAAACTTCGATTTTCTATTCTTTTCTGACGTGTCCAAGACACCGGGCTGAAGAAACCTAATGCATGTTCAAAAATACAATACCATTTTCCTTCTTTCCAAATGTGTCTAGAAAATGCGCTTAAATCGAACTAACCCCGCTCAAATACACGTGTCTTTGCGAGGATGGCCCGCGGCCGGCGCAGCGGCGTACGTTCCCAGTTCCTGTCCGTCGCTTCTTTTTCCACAACCAGCCGATATAATTTCGATCTCTTTTCCTCTGTTTATTTTCATTCTATTTTATCCTTTCCTCATCGTCTCTCTTCAAAACCCTCCATCCCTGCACCGTGGTATTTTTCTACTTCTATTCTTTTTTCCCGACTCTTTCTCGAATCATCAAAGCCATTTTAGTTCGGGTTTCTAATTAATAACATGTCGCCCAACTCTGACTGGGTTTTGGCCTGTAGCGAATCTTGACACTGGCCACGTGTGCTGGCGCTTTTCCTCGACTTTCCCTCAAGAAATCTGCTTTCACTGTTTTCATTTCCCATGATTATGCTAATGATTTCATTAATTCAATTTTATCTAAATATTCCATGCAGTTCTGCGACAGAACAAAACTCTTATGAATGCTTGCACGGTGACGATCACGTGATACTATATGTCAAGTGCTTCCATGTTATGATTGTTCGTTGTTTCGTATTAATATGATATATCTTAATAAACTTTTCTTAATATCGAGTAATCTTTTTTAGCTTATTAGTAGATGATAATACATCTCTGTTATTTCATGCCCAAACAGAATACATGCCATGCATTTCCCGTACAACTCGAGGAATTACTTTGATACAGACATGACAAGAAAGTTCTGTCATTGCTCATTCTACACAAACGGTGATTTAATATTTTACAAAATATATAGACAGTAATGTAATAAAACACATTGATTTGACCCATGAAAATGAAGTTAGATGATCATGATGTGGTATTTCGTTAGTTATACAGTTGTAGAATGATTTGGTGGTTTCGCACTTGTAAAGAAATTATGTTGGAAGTTCTTTTGTATTCAATATTATCAGAACAGTGTAACGCCATATCATTAATCTATTTGTGAACTACAAGTAACTATATTTTCGTCACCAAAGATATATTACATTATGCATTAATATGATTTCGCTGAAAAATCTGTAGCATATTATTGAGGTCAGACTGTGTAGTAAGTTGCAATTTTTCACATTTGATATAACTTGAAGCCCTTCTACATGTACTTGGTCAGAAAGTCAAAGAATGTCAAAACATGAGGGTCATTTGTTGAAATAAAATAAGATGTATACAGCTGTAAAAGGTAATGAAAAAGTATTAACATGTTTAAACACTGATACATAAAAATATCGAAGAAACTAGTCGGCTATATAGTGAAAGGGTATTTAACCGGATTAATTGGCCTATATTGCGCTAGGATAATTACACAAACTTAGCATCCAAATAAACACTAAAACATCCCAGGAAAAATGAAAGTCTAATTAACAACAAATATTTATGACGAACAACATCCTACACACTCCCATATGCTTCAAATTACAGCGATTCATTATAGTTGATTCATGAACAAAACTAGAAAAATATCTTATCATACATATTAAAAGTGTACAAACTAAAATTGAATTGCAGAATATGCATTTCTGAAGAAACTGGGCTTCTAAATAAAAGAGTTCTTTTGACAATCGCAAAATAACATCAACGGATACATTTCCAATTAAAAACAAAAGGAAGATACGCGTTTTAGGAAGAACAGAAAATCAGGAAGAAACATCAGTGATTCAGCTAGACGCAGAAACTCGTTGGGAGGTGTCAAAAACACGGCAAAAAGGCGAAGAAAAGTGAGTCAGTCAAAGTTCAGCTCGTCTTCGAACGGTGGGGAGAGGGAGAGAGAAATTGGAAAGGGGAGACTTTAGAAGAATGAAGATGAGTGAACGGTAGAAAATCCCAGCCTGATGTGTGAGGATCGGAATGGCGCCTGTCTGCTCTTGCTGGTGTTATCCAATAATGCCCTCCAGCCTAGGCTACTACTTCATACCCACAGGCCAAACGAGATGGATATATCAATACATATATATATATCTCTCTCACGGAAAATGTTCCTCTTACATGCAGAAAACAAGGTATGTCCGAGCTGGAGAGGGAGTGGGG
Organism: Strongylocentrotus droebachiensis; assembly: GCA_035222895.1. NCBI lineage: Eukaryota > Metazoa > Echinodermata > Echinoidea > Camarodonta > Strongylocentrotidae > Strongylocentrotus > Strongylocentrotus droebachiensis. Next base: position 276,577 of record JAVYIG010001707.1, on the reverse strand, counting down.
GAAGCCTGAGATGTGCGTGAGCTAGGACGTGCGGTGATGCCTTTACCCAGATTAACGTATATGAGGGGTAGTTTAGCCAAAGCAATTTAGAAGATGGACAGTTTCACTTATTTCTTCAGTGTTCCTGTATCCCAAAGTCCGTCTTTTAGCCTTTCAATCAGCTGATTTCTTAGGATCTCAATTCGTTGCGATTACTCTTACTATTTCCAATGTTAATTTTCATTTGTCGAGCTCTCTGTTGCACAAAGTGATTTGTGACAATTAAATATAGTGCATTCTCTGTCCAATAATCTCGAGCATTCATCATCACTTATACTGTTTCATTAAACATAGTTATCTCCTTCATCGAATTTGCAGTAAATCAAATTCGATAAACGTATCACAAGCATCTATCTATCATAAATAACAAATAAATAGGTCAGCAAATCATTTATATCTGCGATTGCCGTCTACAATGTTATCTCCATTAGCACAATTATTTCTTTCGCTTCTTTCATATTACCATAAATAATTCCAATACCATTTTAGGCGGGCTATTTCATGATATATCTACGTCATACAAATATGTTTATTATAGAAATGCTGTCCACGCTTTCGATTTCATATTCATTGTTGTCTTTAATCCCGTAAGTATGACCATTTATGCTTGACATCACTAACATCAATCTAACTACAGTAAATAGAGTTTTCATTGATATCACACAAAAATATTAGGGTGTTAATCAATATGATACCAATAGGCGAGTAGAAGCAGGGAGTATGATATCAAAACTATGTTTCATATCATTTTCCAATTTTTGCAATGATGTCACATGGCAACAATTTGTTTTTACAACCCTGATTTCATGTTAGATGATGGATCATATCTAAAGAATGTTGGAGCCAAGAAGTAATTTTTTACGTCGTTCTTGGTTAAAATTTTAATATTTTTCTCATTAAATTGTCCAAATCTATTATTCGTTGACCGACCGCCGGAGCAAAAGGTTGAAGCCCAAACTTTGTCTTCGTACCCACAAGGCGTCGAGAAACTAAGGAAGGGGCACCCCGATCGACTAAAGCATATAAAGTGCTGATTAGCATGATTAGAGGGGGATGAAGGGGAATATTATGAATTTATTGCCTTAATTCTTTTGCTTCAATTTGTTCTATATTATAGGGACAACATAATGAAAGTGAGCCTACACAGTCATAGACATACTCTCGCACGTATACCTTTTCCGATGGCAAATTGTGTCATAACATTTTCCTCTTCTTTTTTTTATTAGAGAGAGAGAAATCAAATTACACTTTCATAATTGAACTTTATTTATTAAACTTAACGAAATTACTGGTGATTTCATTAAAAATATTCTGTAATTGTTTTTCTTGTCTCACCTCTCTCTCCCCCTTTCTCTCTCTCTCTCTCTCTCTCTCTCTCTCTCTCTCTCGTTGCATGAATTAATAACGATAATAACAACAACAACAACACAATACAAAATATTAATATTTTTCGAATGTAAATCAAAGTATTTGTGTTTTATATTTTCTTAATTTTATTTTTTCCACAGCGAGTTTCGAACACGTTCATTAATTCTTGTTGATTTTGAAAATTGTATTTGAGCCTTCTTGTATTGGTATAGGTCATCGTTCGTCACCCCTTTCGCTGTGTGTATTCATGGATATACCAGCGATACTATTCCATGGTGTATTGGAGCAGAATGTTTATCTCACTAAATCCCTTATCTCTGTCCAATCGTGTTCCCTTTTGCTAAAACAATTTACTTCTCCCCTCGCAAAATCAAAAAATAATTTCTCTTTGACGTAAATCTGTAATGAATCATGATGAAGATATGAATTAAGTATAGCCGGAGGTATAGCAGAGCTCAGCATCGTCACATTATTCACACGAGAGAATCCCAAGCACACGATCAGATGAAAATAATTTTCATCTATTATCTTTTGTTGGTTTCCCGCCAAAAGCGACTCATCTTTACCCCTGGGTTGTCCGCCCGACCACTAGCGGGTGATGTGTCTATCCCAAGCCGGGGTAGATAACTCTTGAGGCAGTTTGAGAAGCGGCGTGATTAAAACGAGACCTAAAATTATCTTTTCTGTATTTCTACATACTGCATTCCAGCGCATTTAGGTGTGATTTTCACCCCTTCTGCTCTAGTTTATCTCGTTTTAATGAATAACGTTTTCATTATGAAGATGCCTTAATCTCAGGCTTGCGATCTATTTCCATGGTAACCTCTTAGAATTGTCACGTTTCGCGCCATCTGGCATATGATTGCGCGCCTTTCTCAGCTGGTTGTAATATCTTTTCTATATGTTCATTCTTATGGAGCTCTTATTTTTAGTCATCTTTTAATATTCTCTGTTGTTAGTATGCTTAAAATTTGCACGTTTATTTGATACTTGTAATTTATTTATAAAAAGCTTTACATGATGTTGTCTCAACTCCACTATTTAGTATTGTGTTTTTTTGCACTCTTCATCATCAATCTTTAGTGTCTTATGAAAAGTCAGTGTTAGCCTTAACCTGCTATCTATTTTGTATATATTTGAGTGTAGTTCAACAGCAAAAGTATTCCTTTATTACTGACGCAAGTGTTTATGTGGCAAAATGACTTTGAATCTTTTGGCCTTGGGACTATTGATTATAAACTGATAACATATTAAAAACTAATAAATGAATTATGAACTGGTTTTCTCAATAAGGTAAAAGGGATAATACTCATATTGAATATGTTTAAACTAGTAAACGACCCCCAAATTTAAGACAGCAACTATGCCTCTTGCCTACGGAGGTGAGGTTGATGATCATAATGATTACGACGCTGTCATAAATGAGATGAAAAGCTTTAAGCCTCAATCAGAATAGGGGTTTAAAGCCGTGTCTTTATGATGCAACTCTCCCGTAATTTCTATCTCGTAAAATCTACGCCTCTCGCCATACGAGATAATCGGCTGGGGCGCGTCGGGAGGACATCGCGCGAGATAAGTCTCTCCCTTGGCGTCTTCCAAACAGTCACCAAGAATCTTATCGCAAATTAATAATTATCATCTCGCAATCAGGCGGAAAGATTATTCCTTCTTCAGGAGAGGGACGACACCACCTTTTATACCAGCAACTCCATCTCACAGTCACACTGGTGTCCGGGGTTATGTTAGCCCCTGGACTTATTTTCGTCCATTCGTCCTATTTTTTTTGTTTCGGGGCGACCCTTGGGAGAAGGGGCATGCTGACTTATGATGGGGGCGCGGTAGGGCAAACTATATACTGCAAGGGCTTCTAGTAGTAAAGAAGAACCACCGAGATCAAAGAGATGTTGGGGAATTGGGACAAATTGAATCTTCTATACCCAACTGTCTGCTACATATTATTGTCGAAAGACGTTTATAAAGATACCCGCTATAGGGAAGATCAGTTTTTATATTCGGCGCGCTCTGATGATGCGATTAGGGCACTGGTTGATTAGAGTGATGAGCTAAAAACGGCGTCACTAATTTATCAACCGTTAGGCTGTCTCTTTAGATGTGAAAGGGAAGGGTGCAGATGGGGAGGAATGTTGCATCCATACGGCCTACATGGTGGCTTGTCCGAATAATATTTCCTCTTTATCATTTATATAATTTTTCCTGAGATCAAGTCTTCATTTACAACGTTAAAGGTTCAATTATTATAAGTTGCACCCTGAACGAAACACGACTAACGAAGGTATACACAATTTATGAATCGATAAACATGATAACAGACGTAAGCTGCAAAGTTGATTTTTTTTTTTCTTCAGAGTAACAATTACATAATTTACTTGTTCAAAATTTAAAAACAACAAAATAAAATGCAAAACCGGACATAACTTGCACATTATGAATTCAAAATATGAGATATGAGATTAATCAGTGTTAAAATACCTAGAAAAACTCGCGGTACGAGTAAATTCAGTAATATACAGTATGTAAATGCTAATTTTTCCCAGAATCCCACGTTCGACCTATATTCGAATAGAATCTACCAGGAATAACCTATATCTCGTCGACCATAACCTGCCAACGATAGAAATGTTTTCTACTATACCATGAATCAGTGTTTGGTCGAGATAAGGAAGTCCTTGTACAATCCAGTTTTTTAATTAGGCCAATGACCCAATTTTCAGTATTTGGTTTGTTTTCAAGCGCTAGTTTGTTCAGATGTACCTGTTTATTTCATTATTACTCATCGCCTAGATACTGCATGCACCACCTTGCTTCCTCTTACCTTCAGGTTGATAGGCGAGACGAAAAATCATTTAAAGTACATCTTTGTGATGTCATAATATTTGTTAAAGTTCATTATAGATTTGCGCAACGTCAAAGCACTTTGATCAACAAGCTTGCAGGGCAAGGAAAATGAATTCATAATCGTGCGAATAGAGTGACATTATCTTCAAAAAGGACTCGTCTATGGAATTTCAATCTGATTATTTTGAGTTTTTCTAATTGTTTTCGAGATACCGTTTGTCTAGTAAACATTAATTACACTGCGTCGACCATACTGCATTAAATAGACGCATACTACGAATTCAATGTTAATTATTGTGTTAAAATATGAATGTTTTTAAACTAACGTTTATTAACTGATAAAGCGCTGTGTGTGTGACTACCTTCATTTCTCAATCTCTCTCTCTCTCTCTCTCTCTCTCTCTCTCTCTCTCTCTCTCTCTCTCTCTCTCTTCCCCTCTCTCTCTCTCTCTCTCTCTCTCTCTCTCCCTCCCTCCCTCTCTCTCCCTCTCTCTACCTCTCTCTTTCTCTCTCTCTTCCTCCTCTCTCTCTTCATATTGCATTGAATCGGACTAAACAATTTATTGACACATTATATATCAATTGTGCACACTGTACACAACTCGTTTAAGGAGATAAATCTATATTTCCTTTTTTTTGTCGATGCTAGGCCGGAATTATATATGAATATTGGATGTTTGAGAAATGTTTTTTTTTTTTTCTTCATATTTTTCCCTCCACAGGGATTTTATTGATTTTCATTTGAAACACATACAAAAATATATATTCAAGGTAATTTACATAATAACATAAATAAAATAAAATTGGCTTTTCAAGATACAAGTATTGATGAACTGTTGAGTTAAAACAAAATAACAAATCAATAATTCATTTCTAACACTCATGGAAAGAAAAACAAATACAGAAAAAATATCATTTTAAGGAAACAAATTCCTGAATTGAAACCATTTTCTTGTGAATTTATTATTTCTACAATTCGAATTTGCAATATACTTTTCGTTTTTGAAGTAATTTATAATCGAAACTCTAATATTATCAAAGTCGGGCAATTGTTTCTTTATTTTGCAAGTATACACCCTCTGTCGCACCACAATCAGTATACAGTATGTTTGAGAAATATACCTATTTATTTTATAAGATAATGCTAAATATCATCTCCATCTTTGGCCTACTTTATTCAAGCTTTCTTTCTTCGTTACATTTTCAATGACTTTACTACAAGACAAATGTCTAATACTATTTGCATTGAATTATATTCATAACGCTTGTTGCCGATTAATATTAAATTATGCTTATTTAATTTCACCAAAAATGTTTAAAAATAATTAGGCGAGCGATAGTTATTCACCAATAAAATTTGATTACAAAACATGAGTTTGAGGAATTAAATTATTGACCATCTTAAGGTAGATAACACAGGGTCAATAACCAGCTGACACTTAACATAGATCAAAGGTCACTTCATTCAACCTTTCGCATCCTGATTAGCCGGTCGTGCTGAAACAGGAACCAAACTTGAGAGAGAAAATCGGAATAGATTGTTTAGAACAAAAGGGGAAATGTGCTATAAGTGCTGGCCCTCGACAGCTCTTCTCTGTACAGTTGGTAGATCTATTAACCCATTTCCCACGTCAATGTCGCTGGGTCGGTCAGTACGGTCGTTGTTAACAATTTACCTGGTTGCCAAAGACCCATCTAGCCGCTTAGACGCCTGTTCTCTCACGATGGTGGCGCCCTATACTGATGCAGTGTACTCCGTGTCGTCCGTGGGAGAAGAAATGGCGTCTTGGAAAAGAAGGAAAAAATAAGGTGTAGGAGAAGAGGAAACATATCCTTATTCATCTTTTTCATGTTCCATTTCTACTTTCTTTAGCCCTTTTCGTATTTATTTGTGGTATCGTATTCGATAACTCATATTGGTTCTTTATTTTCATCTTCTTTGTTATTAGGTTTTTAAGTCAAAGCAAAGAATACTTGCGGTTGTGAAGTCATAAAATGTGACAGAATCGGGATACATCATATAAAAAAGCAGTGACATTGGTATTTTATATTTATTCCTTGCTAGTAACATTAGTTTTCTGAACTGGTGCGTTCATTTGATTAATGAAATAAAGAATGAACAATAATTGAACTACTTTAATGCTCTTGTGGTCAGCTACCTCTCCTCATTTTCAATTATAGATCATTCATCCATTCTTCCAGCATGCAGTTCCTTATATCGACATCTTAACCACATCAGGTTATTAACCTCAGTCTTCCACCTGACTTCAGACATGACACCATTACCCCCTATCTACCACTACCACCACTACCACCACCATCATCCTCATCCCCCGTCATCATACCCCCTTAGAAGACAATCGATAACGGACTAAGGACACCATCCCCAGTCCACTTGATGCAAAGGACACAATTTACGCTCTCACCTCACTTTCTCTGCTATTCTCTTTCCCCGTTCTTCCTTTCTGGAAGGGAAAGAAAAACAACGCTTTGGCAAATAAGGCTAGTGCTATTAACGATGAAAGTACATCCACACGTTACTGCCCTCCGGTAACATCGGTGGCCAGGTGACATTTTAAGCTTCCTTCCAGCACAAATTATCACCGTGATGGTGAAGAAAGCAAACCAGGACACGCTTTTCCTACCATCAAAAAGCCAGCACTTTTCTTCCTTTCCGTTTTTCTTTTTTTCCCGTTATCAATTCTACCCTCTCTTGTCCTTGTAACCTTCCCTTCTTCCTTTTGGTATGCCAGTGAAACTGTGAAAGGAAAGAAGGGCGAAAGTACGTCCTTTAATTTCGAGTTGTTTTCCTAAAGTTGGGGTTCCCAAGTTACTTGAGTTCGTGAAGGGTTAGTATGGTGATACGCATTTGGGATGCGTTGACACGACGCGCATGCGCAGAGTCGTCTTCATTGTGGGTTAAGGTTTATCAGGGGTCGAGCAGGGATAAAGGAATCTAGATTGCGATAGTACAGTGTCCTACTTTTCATTTGTTTTTTCGTGTGAAAATTTTTGTTCTTGAGTTTCAAGATTTGAGAAACTATCATAGAAAGTGGCTTCTGAATAAGATGATCAAAGAAGGAAGCATAAGATGCGTTCCATCTAACTTGATCAAGTGTAGATCCTTGCACCGTCTAGCTTGGGTGGAGCTCCAAATCAAGGTCCAAAAATCACCTCCATATATCCGCACTGATAGTTATAGCATCGGTTTTACTCCACAAGCTATATTTTCTTTACTGTCTGGTTCGATCTATTGACTAGTGGTAACAAAAATATATATTCAATAAACAATATTTTGTTTGCCATCTAGGCCTTTCAGAACAATCAATTTCACCCGCCAACAAAAACCGCTGCATGTCTAAAAAAATCTCAGTATTGTTACGTGTTTGGACTGGGTACCTGTAACACACTGCAGGCCATTCACTCTGTATAAGTTTCATTGTCGAAATAATTTATGTGAAAGGATGCAAGATGCAATGTCATCAGAAAACATGAAACCGGAACCCTACAACTCCACAGGTAACAATTTTTAAATGACTTAGCAGCTCATTAAAAGTACAGGGACCTTTGTCTTTGGTAGTTAGACCAACAAATTCGCGTCAAATCAAAACCCATTCGATGGTCCTACCGAAGCAAAATGCTACGATCTGATATTGATCGAAGGAAGACATGACCGGGTCCTAAGTTTTCATTGTAAACACATCGTTTCAATGATGAAGGCAATTCCACAGATATCATGCCATGTTCGTCACCATACCATGAATTTAGGGTTATCCTTTTTCTGAAAATTAGTTGTCATTGACCATCACCCTGGTGTCAAGTTCGGCAGTTTTTTAATCTTTTCTGAATGACTTGAATGTCTCGACGATGATTTCCTTCAAGATTAAACAATTCTTTGCAACCAAACGTGTACTTTTCAAAGAGTCATGTTGTTATGTCAAATATCATGCAACTTACTACGTTTTTTTTTTTTCTTTTTCATATGTATTTTTTTCCTTCTTCATAATGGTCATACTGAAAACAGAAAATCTCTTTCTCTGAAAAGCTTTAACATTCTTTATATACTTTTTTTCACAATATGATAAAGCGACGCGATTAAGTTTTAATAATTTCTTTCGATGTATCATCGAATGAATTTCGCGCCGTATACGGTCTGCAAGCGTATACATGTACGTGTAAAACCAAATATTATTTTGGTCTATAAAGGGAGCGGAGACATGCTTAGACAAAAATAAGCGAAAGCCTCTAATCGCAGAGTCTTTCATAAATGTAAATTCAAGGAAATCATTGACGGGATTTACAAGTATGTAGGACAAGTTTATTTTGAACTAATTGCTGATATTCTTTCGAATTTCTTTTAAATAAAAATGAAAAGAAATAACGAAAAGAAAAAAATCAACAAATACCTAGCTAGGTTATAAATTTGCTATTGTTCTACTTTCTGTGTTTTACTCTTGTTAAATCACCAATCATTGATTTATTTATTTTGATATATTTACCACATGTGTTTACGTGTGGTACATTTGAAAATCAAATGTCATGAATTGGCAAACATGTTCCTTCGAATCCATGAAATGTATTATCCACCTAAATGAAGCTAAATTAGGATACAGAAAAAAGGTTTATCACACAGGATATCTGGACAAAAGATTAAACATTTGCTAAAAAGAAACGAAAGCTCTTCGTTTTCCAATTAATCATTTTGATAATGTTTCCCCAAAAATATGAATCAGAGCTGTTTTACCTTCTGCATAAGAATGTGATAAAAACCGTGTTTAATATATATGTAAATGGATATGTTTCTAAGCATAAAAGTAAGCAACTGTTAAACGACAGAAGTATTTTTCTTAAAGACATGATTTATGGTGTTGTTTTTGTATTTGTTTTTATTTTATTTCTTTTCTTTTCTTTTCTGTTTTTTTCTTCTTAAAACTATCAACTACTAAGTGAAACCGGTGTTTCTTCATTTTCCCAATAAGGATATGTGTTAGTTTTTTTCACATTTTCCTTCTATCATTATCACACTTGTTAGCAAACGTTGTTATCAACAAATTTAACTTTAAATCATTAATTTAATTATAATCAAAACAATAGGCAAAATAAATGTAAAGAAACTTTGCATTTCTAAACAAACTTTTTAGGTAGCCTACGTGTGGATTGCAGTTGTAGTACTTGCACTATGATATATTACAATGATAAATGTAACGGAAACTGTGATACTCTGGCAGAATTTATTATTTATTCTCAGCATGTTTCCCAGCTTATCGTTTTCTCTCCTCAATCTTTCCTTTCTCCAATTTACATTTTGTTACATATGAAACGGGGAAAATTGAATTTGCTGAAAAATTTAAAATTCGGTGAAAAATCAAATTCGGTAAAAAATATATAATTCTATGAGCAAAAAAAGAAAGAAGTTATTCTGATTTTGTGTTCATCTCTGGTAACATTCCAGGAGCGGCGATGATTTATGTGCGGATCGATGTCATCAGACCTCGGGCAATCTCTGGCGTCGAGATGGGGACATCTACCCTTCACCGCAGACCGATATCTCTGTCCCGTTTTGGTGACGACTCGTCTGATTGTGTTTTGGAAGAGTAGACGGATGACCTCCACCTAACACCCTACACCTCCCTACTACTCCTTCAACTTACTTCTGACATTTCACCAAGGTGAGTGAAAGAGAGGGAGACATATCGAACAACAGCAACAACAAAAAGCGACTTTGATTGAAAGCGCGCAGGGAGATGACAGAGAATCGATATCGAATGATCGCTGCGCTATTTTGCATAACTGAGATGTACAAAGTGAATGTTATTTAATAAAATGCTGAGATGTCATGTTTTAAAAGAATAAAAGCACATGATTGGTAAAAAAATAAAAAATAAAACAAGGGGGGAAAGCTCTATTACGCCACCCCTGCTATTGCATCTTACAAACACACACGCACTCGCACCCACCCCCACCCTTGACCACACACACCTTTTGGCAGCCGGTGCAATTTATTATCAGTAATGCTATTTCATTCTCACATTAAAGGTAAAGACCAGTATTGGAAACGCCCCAATTTCAAAAAATGAAATGGAAGCTCTTATTACCAATCATGTGAAAGAGTATGTTTTGACTAATACATGATGATAAAAAATATGCCGGGAAACCGCCTTCTAATTGATATATTTGGTAAATTAGTTTATCTATTGGTGTGTGAGAGATAAACGCACGTGTCGCGCACGTCTGCGTAGTCCCATATACATCTTTCTGTGTACAGTGCTTGTAACTTTACGAAGACTGGGCCAAATTTCCTATCATTTTGATGATTCCAGAACCTTGCAGTACACACCAATACTTATATGCTAGATTCCACAACGTTTCTTTCACAATGCAATCGCATGACCATAACTGGTCTTTACCTTTAAGAAACTGATATAAAGTATGTCTAGGCACAAGTAGGCGTAGAGATGATGATGATGATATGTGTATGAATATGAAGAGACAAAGTCATGCAATAAAATCTAATTTGAGAAAGCTATTGAACTCTTGTGACATATTGCAAAATTACATAAAGTACAAAACCCTAGGTCTTTCGATAGAAATTATTGCCACCGCCGATGCCAAAAAACAGTCGAATAGTTTTCTTAATTTCTCCGATCTTTCATCGCATGCAGATAAACATGTATCTACTATCACTCCGTCTATCCTTTGGGAGAGCATTGAATTGACATAAAGAAGGGCCAATAACCTCCCAAACTTTCTTTTTTTCTTCCCCAGTCAAATTGAGACCTTTAAAAGAGATTTTCCATTCTTTTAAGCAGAGGAGATTCGCTGTGTGCAAGTTTGGTCAACAGCGGAAATGGAACCAAAGACTTAGTGACCTTATAACACCTTTCTAAATCATTCCCACCTCTAATGCAGGGTAAACAAGAGAGAATGGAGGAATGAAATGAAAGAGGAGGGGGTGGAAGGGTGGTAGGGGTCGTGGCAGACAGGTAGATTTCGAGGCATTCTTGGCGTAAATCCGGAAAAATACGCTAATGCAGAGGCAGAGTGATGATCAACAAAAATATGCACGTGAGGTTTCTAAGACTGGAGGTGTTTGTCTTTATCACCTTACTGTCTGTCTGTCTGTCTGTCTGTCTACATACCGCTCTGCTTCCATCTGACATTTGAAAGAAGACAAGATCCCTCATATTAGTTATATTTCTTTTGATTCTTCACCAAAGCATAGATTGAAGTAGAACATTGAAATGGGTTTTATTTTTTGTTGATATCCTTTTAACTTTTTATGTCAAACTTGATTTTATACTTAAAGAATCGATGTCACCGAAGAATGTTATCACGTCAATTTTGAAATTCACTCTACTCGGAAAGCGATCAATATTTTGATAATGGTGAGATAACCAGTAGCACAAATAACCATGTAATTGATAGCCTACTCATTCGAATTAAAATTAATCATCTATGTTTTTCTGTCCGATTTCAACAAAATTACAATTTCGTCATACTGTTGTCTTTTTCAAAATTGGAGACCTAAAAAGAAATCATTCTGCTCAGACGTTCTGCTATTCTTGGTCACACCTAGCTCACTCTCTTATTTCTATCCAATCTATTGAATAAAACAATGTATCCGTTTAATATTTGTTTACTTAATTTAATTTTATCATATCAAACAGGCTAATATGATAGTATATATGCTAAGCTATCATTGTCAGGTTCCATGAAATTTAAAACTCTTTCCTTTATTATATCTTAGTTACAAATCACACGATTTTCCCCTATTTTATTCTGACTCCATATCACTTTAGCATTCGTTTCCTTGCTTTATTTCCTTGAATACAATTCTTTTTATTTTCCTTCTCTGTTCACCTTTACAATTGTATGTTCTCATTGATTATCTCTCTTCGCAACCAGACATCATACCATGTCGGATATCCGGTCTTTATCTTTCAATTACTCTACACATTTCCTGTGTTTATGCGAATCCTAAAACAATCTTCCACCTAACCGTTCGGTTTGATAAGCTGCCTGTAATCCCCCGAACTTGGCAATCTTTCCTATTAACGGTACTTTTTTGTGATAACTGTATAGCTGTGACTGTTGTGGTGCCAGGCTGTCTACCTCACCTGGCTACCGACAAGCCTCCCCGGGTGACCCCGGCCGGTAACGCCAGCGTCCGTTATACTTCCGCTGTCATACCAGGCTGCTCTACCGATTACACGTTTCACAGTCTATGATATAAAACCTGAAGATTTAGCCATTTTTTAACAACATTAAAAACACCCACATTTATCATTTTATTGTTTGTTTATTTGTTTTGTAACGTTCATCTTTGTTGATTAGACGGTTCACAGTCTATGATATAAACCCTGAATATTTTGCCTCTTTTAACAACATTAAAATTAAATACACCCACATTTATCATTTTATTGATTATTTGTTTTTTAACGTCCATCCTTGTTTATATTATGCGGTAATCCTTCTATTTTACCGCACAATAGACTTTTGTGATGACGTAATTATCCTTAGAATCACTTTGATTGAGGAAAACACTCAATATAAATGTAAATAATCTTTCTAATTCCAACATTGCATGTTTTAATACATTGTCGCATGAAACCCATCCGAGAGCTACGGTTAGCTTCTTTACCCCTGGCACAAAGTTGGACAAAATAGGAGCCCCAAATTATCAAGTCAATAAGATTGCTAAAATTAAGAGATGCACCTTAATATGTCTATTTATAAAATTACATGGAATTGAAATGGATGTATCATATTTATGATCATTGTGTACAATTTATACCGCTAATTTCCTTTGCAAAACGCGATAGTAAATAATGTGCACATTTGTTTTCTAGGTGGGATCTATATATTATCAGACAGGAAAGGAAAAATTATAATACAACTCAAGATGTTAACCCAAAATACCAAATATATTTATCATTCTATTGTGTCAAGACCTGGCGTCTCCAACTGTTCATGTTACCTTTCCAAACAGATACATAACCGATTTGCATGATAACGCCATTTAGTAAACTTGGTAAAGATATATTAAACAAGATTTGTCGCATTTGGAGCTTGAGCCGGTGAGTAGAGCGAATCCCAATGGTATTTATATCCTTTCTTCACGGACCGTTAACTGTATTACACCCCTCACATCTGTCGATTATCTCCACATGGTGAGGATTGTCACCCCGGGGAAGGGGGAAGGGCGTAGCCCCCATACTCCCTTGATAGGGGAAAGGGTAGGGGGTGTTCATCGCATTCAATTCATCAGATTCTTGAGGGGGAGGATGGTGAAAATATGGACAAAAGTAACATGTGAATGAAATGGTGCATATGCCGTGTCGAAAAAAGTTATTGTATTAGTCGGAGAGGGGGGGGGGGGGGTTATAATTTTTCTTTATTTCTGTCTTCCTTAAATACAAGTGTCATGATGCAAAACGGGGGGGGTAAGATATTGTTCCTACAATGGATATTTTGAACAAGAGAACACAAATAGAAATAAGAGAAAAATTGCTATTCTAAATATCTTGAAATGTACGAATGAACAAAAGCGGGAGATGGAAGTGACAATGATCAAGAAGAGCAGGATTATAAATGATGATAATATGATTATGAAAATAGTGATTTGAATGGCTTGAAATATTTAATAAAAACATATCAAGAAAGTTGATACATAAAGAAGGATAATGGGGAATGAGTTTACAACTAGAAACAAAATCCAAGTTATATCAAGGAGATATTACATCTCCTTGGTTATATATCCGAGGAAACCAATAGGGATGAGAAGAAGGAGGAGGATGGGGGAAGGCGAGGAGTAGGGGTTCCTTGGTTGATGTTAACTGCATTATCCGTTACACATCTGTCGATTATGTCCACATGTTAGCAATTGGCACCCATGGGTAATAATCTCGCAACATCATAGTCGGAAGAGAGAGACACATAGACAGAGAGGCTTGGGGTTCATCAGGGGTTCTAGCTCCTTACTCAATTCCTTCTTGTGGCTGGGTGGAGAAAATTGGCGTCGCTATTTGGGGCGTAGGGCTGTGACCCCCCCCCCCAACAAAAAATGACTGTGAAAAAATATTTGTAAATGTGGTCGGTATAATAATACATACGCTTTTTTTTAATCCATTGCGGTCAATGTTAGATTTTTTCTTTTTACGCTCATTGGGAATTTGAAAACATTTATTGATGTGTTTTTTTATAAAGCTTTTTTGACTTTAACTACTATTTTTGTTTTCTTTAGGCAAACATGACTCGTATGTAATATTTTGCTAAATGATACGTAAGCTCCTAGGACAGATCAGATATACCTGTAAAAGGAATAAGTATATGAGTCGTTTAGTAGGGAATATTACAGAGGAACAGAGAGAGAAGAGAGAGAAGAAGGCGATGTTCTAATGGGACAGGGGAGAAGAGGAAGACTGAAGGAAAAAACGTGGATGATATAAGAAAGCAAAAATAGGATTGAACGAAGAAAATGAAGAAAAACAGGGAAAATGCCCCAATTCTGAACATCTTTTAAAAGTGTTCTGATATTTAAGTGTTAGGAAGAGAAAACAATGAGAGATGGGAGGTGGTAAACGATGGTAACGGATATGTTGTTTTTGTTAGCCAACCATGCTAACCTGTTCCATATTCCTACTTTGTTTAAACAGATGTTTGACCTGATAGGGTCATTGCAATCAAGGGAATGGAATTAAAACTCATTTTTTAAATTAATCATATGAAACCATATTTATTCATAATTTTAAAAATAAAAAAAACAAGAACAGATATAGGCTATTTTTGTAACGTCCAAATTACATCATCAAGCTATTTATTGATTGCATTATTGTTTGGATGGAGAACCACGAAAGACCAACATGCCCTAACACCCTTCTCCTCTCACCCCACTGTACCCACCCCCATCGCTTATATCATATACCGGGAAGTAATCTCTTAAGACTCCAGAGTTTAAATCAATTGTCTTGGCGTGATTTGATAGAATATTCATATGAGCGGCCTACAGACTGGCACACTGACACTAATTAGAATCGAACTGCTCCCAAATCAAATCAAAGCGCGCATAGCTAATGTTCTTAGCCTTCGTTCTATTAACTGTTGCAGCTCCGAGCCAAGATTTCATTTTTTTTTGCAATTTCCTTTCCGCTAATCCTTTCATTTTCATTTTTCTTAGCTAGCTGTACGGGAAGATAAGATATCATAATTTTGTTTAAGATTGGGATAATCTATTCGTGCTTTCAAATGCGGTGACACTGATTTGCATATATATCCGCACCATGAAACTATCATTATATGATTTTGAATAACATTGTAGTCAACAAACAATGTATAAAACCTTACCTGGTATGGAAAGGTTGTTTTGCATGTATCATTATTAAAGACTGCAAATGAAAGGCCATATTAACATTACAGTCGTCGTGACTTGAGCAAATAATCTTACACAAACAATAATTTGATGGACGATTTACCACGTTTATCAAGATAATGGATTTAAGTTATACTATTTACACTTTTGATTTTCGTAGAAATGAATGATGATATTTCGCAGTTATCTTTTTTTTTCTCTCTCTCTCTTCAAGTTTTGTTTCAATGATGTAATGGGATAGGTGCCCTTATTATGCTTAAATAAGCATCTATTTTTGTGTTCTAGTCAATAGTTTGTACTGGACCGTGGAGTATATGTTGCTGTGTTTGAGTCCCCGCAGCGCGATAAGATTCTTTAGAAAGACGATAATCATACAGACCACACCACGTGGCCCTGTCAAACAGGGTACCTTATAATTACGTAACAAAAAACACGATTTTCTAAGAGTTATGATACTTGATACAGAGTCCCTTACTAATCATAGTTTGTATGACTAAAGGTGAGCAGACGACTGATAAGTGGTGCTCAGTTTCCCGCCAAAAACCGGATGACATGTGATGCAAGATGGCGTCATCACCTGCGTGAATTGTCTGCAATCTTGGTTTCGGTAAAAAGAAGTCGATAACTCGTTACATAAGGACCATTTGTGATTCCTTTCTCACGCTCACTGATAAAACACCTTTCTAAGTCGCACTTCGACCATGAAATATTGTATAATCTCGAGGAAATTGAGACAAGAGCATATAGTGTGGGAGATTAATTGGCAGAGATTGCAATCACAATAAAATCTGCAATTGCATATCATTTTCGTAAAAGATGAAAATGTAGCGCTTGATCCAATATATCAACGGGCAAATCAAGAACATTGCCAAATCTTCTTTAACACTCCTACCCATTTCAAGACGCGTTAGTAATATCAAACTTCGTAAGAACACCTTTAAATGTCAAGATAAGAAGAAGCTATGACCTTAGCCGATATCAACTAATCGGTCCAGGTGTTCGGATCTTTGTTGATATCAAAGTACATTACCTGAGTCGCGAAGGATGTGCTAAAGAAAACACGAAAGATATACCAGGAATTCCCGCCCTTATCGACAATACAAACTTATTGTCCTTTGACGTTTTATTTTAAATCTCTAACATTTAGCATGCAACATCCCGGGACCACATCGTATTCAGGTGGACAATGGCATTTTTTTTTAATTTTTAAAATTGGAGCCTCGTTACATAAGATCAAAGTCGATGTCTCATTAGAGATCGAGCCATGCAGACAGACATTCATATAGGCATAAAGACAAAAACACATAATAATGCGTAGTAGAGGAAAGTGAAGGATGTGAGGGTGGAGTTGAAAGATAAATCCCTAAAATTATTATCATTGCAATGGCTTAGGATGGCATTTTTAATATACAAATTATATGATTATATCAGAAACATATGGCATAGGGACAATGTTTAGAGGACTACGGAGAAAGATAAGAAAAATAAGATAAGCGTAACGAAAATGGATGCATAAAGAAAACGAAAGAGGTAAGTTAAGGAGGGTGACGATTTATTACAAGCAAGCACGATATTTTGCTTGTAAATGATCGCTCGTCTTCGGTTGTAGGTAAAACCTTTTACATGGAAGATATATTTCTCTTGTACGGCTAGCATGTCTAAAGAAACACGCTTCCAGGCGCCATCTTGAATATATACGGCCTCGATAAACTTGTGTTCACCTCGATAGAGAAACCCGAATGACTTGACTGGGAATTCTGGGAAATATAAAAGAAGACCGTTTTGAATTCTTAACTTATACCCATTGTAACCTTTGTAATCCAATTCTTATT
The DNA here is from genome assembly GCA_035222895.1 of Strongylocentrotus droebachiensis. NCBI lineage: Eukaryota > Metazoa > Echinodermata > Echinoidea > Camarodonta > Strongylocentrotidae > Strongylocentrotus > Strongylocentrotus droebachiensis. The sequence goes on along the minus strand of JAVYIG010001707.1, from coordinate 259,114 downwards.
GGAAGAGTAAATTGTAAGTGGAAACAAGTATTATATTCATAAAAGTATTAGATTCATCGGTCTTAATTTAACATTTAGATTTAAATCTATTTTTCATTATAATCCGCCATTAGCCAATTCTTACTGATTATTTAATTGAATTGTAGGCAAGTTATTTCGGATGAAACCAACTTAATTAAATTAACTGAAACAAAGGCCTAGACATATGTGATTTAGATATCATGATTAATCAAGGAGAGGAGATAATTATATTTAAAAAACATGTCATGTATACGACAGTCATGACGAGAACGGCAAACGTACCATAATTATGTTGCGCGCTCGTATGAAATCCCAAGCATGCGTAGACGGGGGAAGGTCAATCTTAGAAAGGCTTACTGCACGTGCAATGTTCCTATCTACGGTTGCTATTGTTATCGCTCTTCCAATCGTGATGATATGTTTCCTCTGTTGTTGTCATGTAACATGATTGTTTACCCCCTTCCCCCCTTTTCCACATCTCTGCTTTCGGTGTTTGACGTTTTTAAATCGATACATGAGGATTAGTAACATAAACTAGAGAAGCGGCTTAGGGAAGCAATCATATATGAGCTTCTCTACGTCACAAACGAGAAAGGTTACACAAAATGTACAGGTGCGTATGTGTGTGTGTGGGATGGAGATGACAGATTGCGTCTAATTGTGTAATCATCGATAGATTCCAGAAATTGATGACGAATGTTGCTCCAAATTTTTACTCAGCAGATTTGGGTGTACTTAGAATCAGTACAATTTTTCTTTCAGAAATGTAAACTTAATATTTTGTACACACTGTCTGCTCACTGTGACACACAGTGGTCAATGAGAATATTACGTAGTCTGCGCTCCACAGTAAAACCACACTTGATTTTTGAACTTTGTGTTCACAGTATTTGAAACAGTGTGAACAATTTTGTCATGAAGAGCACCATAGTATAAACACAGCCGTGAGGATCGAAAAAAGTATAATAGTTATGATAGTGTAAGTTCTGTGTTCACATTTGTACACACTGTGGTAATATAGAGGATCACTAAATTGTACACAGTACTGTGGGACCACAGATAAGATGGGAACACTTCATAATTACAGTTGTCTATATATTCAGACTGTGTTCACATTCTGTTTACATTAGGCGACACATGGAGCGGATCGCAAGAGGTCATGATAAAAATTATAATCATAACGGTATGGATTTTGAAATTTTAATTCCCAGTTTCACACTTTGTGTTTACACCAGCATGAGATGGTTTTCTTGTTAATGATATTAATATACAAAATAGTATGTTTTCTGTTTATCGTATTTTAAAATGTACACACTTTCATGAATCTCTGAAATTCATTCCAAATCTTGATCAAAAGGGAATACCGTCCATTTTTTAGACGATACTCAAACATGAAGGGTATAGCACCCATATTAGTCCATCCACACATTCTAAGATTCAAGAAGATGACTCGCATGTTGGCGCGCTTTCTTATTCGACGATGAGGTGTCGTCTGCTAGCAAAATGCAAAATGTTATTCGTCGTCAGTCATAATTTATGCGGAAAATGGAGAGAGGGACAGAGAGGAGGAGAAGGATTAGAAAATTCCATTCTGCGTTTTAATTATTGATTAATTGATTGATGCCATGAATATAAATCTCGCTGATCATGTTGATTAAGCTTTTTTATCTGAGTAAACTGACAAACCTCTGTTTTTCTATTAATTAAACATTAACAAGTGTAAAGATGAACATTGCGTACATGATTGCGCCAGTATCAAATATATAATAGAATCAATTTAATTATATCAAATTGATTATGATTAAAATGATTAAGTGATTATCTCGTTGTGCTGCCCATGTGAAAAGTGACTTTAAAATAATTACATTTCTTTGGTTCCCTAATCACATTACTCTGAGTAACACAAATACTTCGGAACATAATAACGTGATAAGAATATTAAGTTTGGCTTAGGACAGTATCAAATAGAAATTTGAACTAGGATATCAAGCATTTTTTAGTATATATCTGTGAACACATATATGATATGACTTTTCAGATTTAAATGTCAATCGAGTAATACTATTTTTAATGGGTTGATGTTGTATTTTATAGAACACTGGTTGACGCATTAAAATGTAAGAATTCGAATTCAAGATCAAATTCACAATCTACTTTTTAAAAATTGCCCTCATCGGTCCTCTCCTTTCCGACATAGATTATGCCTAAAGACATGACTTTATCATTGACATTTATCACCCGATGGGACTAGGGTAATAAAGAGACATCATCTTCAATTATCTATCTTTGATATGAATCAGACAAGCCCTAATCATGAGGCACTTATCCAATTAAACTGATGTCGAACATTCACAGACAGGCGAGATAGGAATGGATGAAATGATTTTGAAAATCTCTAGTACAGGAACCAGGGTCGATGTAATGGAATAGCATATGGGTGGAGAGAATGGAGTAAACTGAAGCGGGGACTAAACATTCTATACACATGATTATGATTATTTAATTCGAGTCAATTCAATCAAGAATAGAAAGGAGCGAAAAATAGGAAAGAAAGAAATCAAAAGTAGAAGAGAGAAGTACCTACTCATCCATGGATATTATTTATTAAAAATACCTTTTATGTACATCAATTTAAATCTGTTTATTGTAGAACTGGATCTTAGGTCATGATTCAAGGAATTCCATTCGCGGACCTCAACAAATAACATAGAATTATACAATCAAGTTGAACGACAAAGTGGGTGATGTAAGTTTTGAGTATGACAAATGGGGTAATTGTGAAAAGAAGAAAATGTTTTTTATGAAATTCAAATATGAAGATGAATGTACAACATACAGGAATTGCCATTGTTATAAATAGTGGTAAACTTTGTGACAAATGATGACTATTTGTAATAACCGGTAAGCGAGCTGCATGTTTATGTAACATATAAATCTTAAATAGTTTTTTGGTTGTATGTATTACCCTGAAAATGATGATGTAAGTGAATGCATTTAGTCAAAAGGATTATTTGTTGACTGTTTTTGTATTATTCCATCCCTTGCCCCCATCCCCCCCCCAAACATTTTTTTTTTTTAACGAATCAGGAAACAAGATTGATAGCAGAACAACGGAAGATGGTAGCGGATGACGAGTCAACATTTTTTACTCGTCTTCGCAATACGAAATTGTCTTTTAGCATTTTTTCTTGATTAAAAGCAGAAGCAGAAGTGTAGCAAAACAAACTAAAGGGCAAACTTGGAGATCTTAATTGCAGAAGCGTGTATCGTTAAGTCTTGGGTAATTGTGCCCGCATTTCAAGCCATTACACTACGACTGTTTTCCAGCCGACTGGATTTGCTTCGAATTTTCCACTCGAAACCAGAAATATTCTTTTCCCTTGCCCATTTGGCTGTCCCCGGCCCTTTGGTGTGTCTGTTCATGTGTCCTCTGGTTCTCTCGAGTTCCTTAAAACCTGAAATTTAATCTTCTCGATACAGAATCCAACATTTGCCCTGCCGGTTTGGGAACAGGGATGCTTGTTGTTTTCACAAGCGACGACAAGACTTTCCTCCCATAACGCTCCTCCTACCCATTTAATGAAAGCAGAAACCAATTTGGCTTTCCCGTTCCTTTTGTCTCTGGTCTTCGAACGCTAATGAGCCGTACTTGGGAGGCGTTTTATGTAGCATTACGACTCATGATGCCTCGATCCATATTAGCAACCGTCTCCGAATCGAAAGCTCAAATGTTTGATGGATATTATAGCTCTGTAGGAAAGGAATGGAAGAATTGAATTGGGAGAAAAGAAAGATTAAGGCGATATTTTCGCACTACCAAAGAAAATCGAAAAAGTGTTGGTTTGTCTATCGTTACGAGTAAAGTTCAAATTAGGCATCGGGGTGAGGCTGGGAAGTAATAATTACTGCTAGCTGGCAAAGGGGTAGCTGCCCTCAGTGTGTGTTCGTACCCTGAGGTGGAATTATAAATTTAGCTGAGATTTGGTTCAGGTTGATTGGCGTGATTTTCCTCTTGGTCTTTAGCTTGTCGTGTTCCGCCCGTACCAGTCAACGCTGTCGCCTCAAACATCGCCTGCCGTATCGTCCGGGGCGGAATCAGCTCGGTCGCGTTATGAGACTTGCATGCCTCCACCAGAGCTTCTTGAGATACCTTCTCCCTGCTTTATCTCGCCTTTATCTGCATCGTGTTCGCTTTTTTCTTCTTCTCTTCATCTCCTCCAACACAACTTGGCTGGATGTCGAGTGTTTTGCTGTGTATACAATGGGAGAAGGAAAAGGCAAGCAAACGTATAGGCGGCCTATCAAAATAGCTCAGGGGGACTTGGGGACGACTTCCGAACAAAAATCAGAAAAGGGGGAGGGTAACAGAGGGGAGAGGGAGAAAGAGAGAGATGGATAGCGAAAGGTGTGTGTGCGTTTGTGTGTTTGTGAGGGTTTGGGTTAGGGAGAGGAAGAGGGAAGAGAGGGAGATTTATAACGTATGAAGGGATAAAGTGAACAGGAAAAATAATGAATGGAAATTCTCATCTGAGCTGATCTAGCACATGGAACAAGAGAACTAATACCGCCGATTAATTTCTTAGATTGGGCCTAGAGCTAATCAGCCCTATATACCTGCCCCAGGGCACGCATGCTTAAACCAGCTAAAATACACCAGCACGAATCGACAAAAGGGCAATAAAAGAGGCGAAAATTAGCGGCTTTTCAAATGCTGACGAGTTCTCCGCCCCTACCTTCAATCCTCGCATGATTTCTCCTATTGTTACCCTTTCCATAACCCCAAAATTCGCACCTCCAGAAATTCTCATGAAAGAAAATTATAATCCACACAATATTCAATCATGTAGCTCTCTTTAATACTGTTATCCTCTACCCTAGTTTCATATTTTTGAATAAGCTAAAGAAAAAATTACAATTATTACCCATGAAAGGGAAAATACGGTGGAAAGAATAGGAAAAGAAGAATTGAAGGAGCTTGAAAGAGACCAGGGGCTAGAGCGGAGGAGGCAATCATGTATTCATGGTACTTTATCCGGAAGTTGGGTATTATTCAGCCTACTGATCATATTCCTTTTCATCGCAAAAACCCGTCGAATCATTACTTTACAACCACTTCAACTGCAAAATGACGAGCGACCTCCATTCAACTTATTTGTCAGATAATGGGGAAAAGGGGGGTCCAAAAAGAAAGAGGGACCTATTCAATACCTCTGTTTCTTTCCGGTTCTGTGGACCCTTCAAGTTGCCTTAGAATAACACTGGAGATCTTTTGTAAAAGGCCTCTCGTATGCGGTGGCCTGAAGGTGAGTGCTGCGGTGAGTGGCCGACTGCAGCTCTGACAACGCTCCGATGACAAACTCTCACATTCTCCACCACACTTTCCATCGCCTCCAACACCTATACCCCAGATTTCACAATCTATTTACTGCATTTACGATCATTCTTCTCTTTATTTTCACTATGCATGACTCCATCACAGAAAAACACAATCGAAGTATATTCGGTCAAAGAGAAAACATGAAACTAGAAAGGTATTTGTGCTCTAATTATAATGGACTTTATTTATTCGAACGAAAAGTCATTGCTACCTAAATATTGTCCTGTTCAATTAAGCATAGTGCTTTGAAAATACAGTGCAAGAAATCGTGTATTCTACCTAACGAAAGGTGTTACGTCAACAAATCACGTCTAAAAGTCCTAAATCGTTCTATTTATCCTTCTTTATTCGGGTATTTTAATCTAAATAGTAATACGTATTCATTGATCCCAATTTTGTGTACATATATAAGAGTAAGGTGCAAATTGTTTATTTTTTAAAAGACATGAAAGAATAAGGTAACTAGAGAATAAGGGATTTTCCGAAAGTTGCTGTAAAGCGGGTCATTTTTGTATTTGTTTTGTCAACAAAAATTGTTTATGAATGAAAAAATCAGTTCTCAATTATGAGAGAAAAATTATGTTGACAATGTTGATTTCTTAGTGAAACGAAGAGTTCTAGTGAAAAGTATTTTATCATCCTTACATAAGGAACCATCTCATATTTTTAAGGATGTATCGACCATGTCGAATGTAGAAATCTGAATGACATTAACGTCACTGCATTGTATCTGTCTACAATCTATTCGGGAGTCAGTCCTTTCATGAAGTTTTAATAAAATGTAAATTAGTCACTTGTTAAAGGCAATCTCTTTTACAGAGAGATATTAATTTGCATGTCGCCTGTGTAATGATTGTCGCATTTATTTCAAAACGGAATAATCGGGATTTAGGCTGCTAGGTTTCCTGTTATGTTAATGATTGAGATTGTAAGTTGCTATTTTTATTGTGTAAAAGTAAATAACAATACTTTGATGTCTTAAACAAAACCAATATTATTACATTTATATATCCATTGAGCTTTTGGAATAAGAAATACCACAACCACTGGATATAGTTATGTTATGAGACTCAAAAGTGAGCCAAAATTGCAGCTATCTTTGTAAGTTTTCTAACTTGAAAGGACATTTTGGGCGACCTCAGGGATACTGCTTAGTATTACATTAGTAGGTCCAGGCCCTTTTTATGAAATGAAAGCCCTTCTCCTTTTGGACCAATAGGCAGTTGGCATAACCAATTCCTTTTTTGTTACCATTAACTAGATCAATACTTATTTCGGTCCACTGATCCTAATAAATTTCGAAAGACAATTACAGGAGACAAACTGTAGAGGCAGAAGTTCTATCAACTTTTGTCAATTAGGTGACACCGTGTTAGGCGGGAAAACGAACGAGGGTATGCCCATAAACTGGGGCGGGACGTATTCCCCGGGACCGGTGACCACAACACTGTGCTCTAGACAATAAAGTGAAGATGAGCAGACGACAAGACGTGTCGTGTCTCCTCCCCCCTTTGTTCTCCGTTCCATATCTCGCAAGGCCGTCCATGTAGGTATCGCTCTTTTCCCCCTTCTATTTCCATCCAACCATTCTATAACCGACCTGCCCGTATCTCTTCAACACGATTGCACGAATGCGTCTCGCTCTCCGTCTCATTCTGTCTTTCATTTCTCTTTTTTGACGGCTTTTTTTTGTCATCCCCTTTTCTATTTTCGCTGAAGTGTTTTGTTGAGCAGACAGCAGTATCTCGTTCTGCCTTTATTCTATGACCTTGTTGTCTGCACGTCACAACGCATCCCTGATTAGTACAAGGTGGTTCAAAAGATTAGCTCTTATTAAAGATTGAAATTGTGCCGATTGAATTATCATCCGTTGTTATCATTACTATGCATTCGTAAAAGAGATATCATAATCTTTATGATTAACTCTGATTTTCTCATGATTTCTCTTATACTTTTTCGTCGACTTTATTTCATTTTATGTAGTTGATTAATCGTCAATATATCCAATATTTTACAGTTCATGTCAATTTGTTATGCTAGTAAAGCTAGATAGATCGTTGTTGATCATGTACATATGCTATTCCTTTTGATTCCATTTGTGTTTCGTTCCATCTGCCATCTTTAATTTGTATTAATCATAGAAGTAAAAACTTAATTATCGTTATCTTCATATTTTCTCTGGTGTCTTCTTTCTAGTTTCCATCTCTCTCCCACTCTCTCGCTCTCTATTTCTGATAAAATCAAACCGTCCTTATGATTCTTCGTTTTTGTCTTTTATTTTAATACATTTAACTATTCCAGACCTATTTTTTTTTAAATATTATTCGTATTAATGATTAAACTACAGGGTATTTGAGGTAATCAAATGTCCACTAAGTTGCTTTAGGGTTGACAATATCAAGCTGCACAATATGTAACAAATGCAAATTTGCTAATGTTAATGGGAGAGTGGCCATTTTATGAACCACTCTGTATAGATTTTAAGCCGTAGCGCGCGCTTTCTGAGTGGCGCCAAAATGAAGAAAGGACATTCAAAAATGTGACAAGAAGATACACGAGGTCACGGTCACCGATAGAGGACAATCCTCAAAATTGGGCGATTCCGACTTTATTCTCCCTCGTTCTTTTTCTACTTTTTTTTTCCTTCTTTTTCTTTGACTTTTCGTTTGTAAAGCGGACGACAATACGAAATTAGAATTTCGCCACTTTTTCTCAACAAAAATACTTTACTTACGTTACTTCACTGATGACGTGTGCCTATTTGTTTATGTAACCATTTCGAAAAATAGGTTTTCCGTCGGTCACGTGTCCATCTTTTATCTCAAGTTTTGACACGAATACAATGCAAAGAGTTGTCCATTTGTAGGAATGAATGGACGTAAAAATAAAGCCGCATCAGATGAAAAACAAAAACTAATTACAGAAGATTGGCTGCATTCATCGACGCTGTAATGTCAAATTTTATGTAAATATTATGAAAGCAATTTCGTAATTGGATATGTATTAGATTATGCCCTTATCTAAACTACAGCTGTATGGCTTTAATTCTCCTGGTTTCGCGGGTTATTGGGATAAGCATACTGATCCCTGATAATTGCTGAGCCTTTCTAATTACAAGAAACATTCTATGCTGACTTTGAATTCCGGCAACTACATCTCGTACGTGGATGTCATTAATTAAATGAGTACGTTAATTTCCTGATAAAAATATTTAAAAAATTGCTTTTAAAATTATATTCAAATAAAAATGTTTAGAAAAAACAAGATACAAAAGAACACATGTTTACAAACAAACAAAAAATACGATTTTTACTCGTAAATCTACAACTGTCATAATCCTATTGTGAACTCTTCCATTATTAATTCTGTTTCAGAATACTAACATGCTAATTCGTCTTTTTTTTTTCTTTGAGCAAAGCTAAATTGGACTATTTAATAGAAGATAATGAGAAATAAAACATGATAAACTATGACGTAATCGTCATTTTAAACGTAACTCTATCCTTCACCACATTTCTTTGACAGGACAAACTCCAACTCCCCCATCCATACGTTGTCCATTTTTTGGTGCTCATTTTAGCTCTAGCAACGTGTTGTTTTGACAGTAAGGTAGGATGCACACATCTCTCCCATCTTATTTAGTATTATCTATCAAGAAGAGGATATGTTGCAGCCCTGATAATGTTACATCTCGGGGTTGACAGCTCGAGGTATCGGTTGACGAGGCCGAGAGGGACAGGCGAATTAAATCGGGGGGAGATGGGAGACTTGGTGTGGGAGCCCCTCAAGATTGAGTGAAGTAAAGAGTGATTTACAGAAATTTCGAAAATTAATTTCCACAAAAATTACTTTGAAAATTAAGAGAATCAATTGTTCAGAGTGAACAGTTGATGACGAAATAATATAAAAATATATGAATGATTAAGATTTTAAAAACATAACTTTTCATGTTATTCTAATGAAAATCTTTATCAATATTTCTCTCTTTTATATCATTAATGAATGAAGTCAGAGTAAACGTTGTTAGCAGTCAAATGTATCAGGAGTGAGCCTGAAATAAAGCGGTGACGAAAAATAAATAAATAAATAAATCACATTTAAAAAAAGTATCTGTTATTTTGGGCAAAACATGCTATACACTTCACGCCTCACACGATGGTGGATGTCTTATTATGAAGGCTAATTGAAAGACGGCGTTTATGTTTCATCACTTCTGTCGCTCGTTGAATTTTCACCTTCCCCCTCCCATCGCCCTGCCCCTCTGTGGACGTAACCAAAATTATTGTACAGTGATCGGAGTTTGTATTCTATTGTACAAGCTGTACTTTTGAAAAGAAATAAACGTTTAATCATCGTTATTCGCTGTGTTTATTCTTTAAACATCCACATTGTTTTATAACAAAACAGATCATACCATAATACCACAAATATTCCAAATCTGTAGACAAGAAAAGTATTTAAAAAACCATTAACCACATCAAAGTGGTCTTGAAATTCCTGGATTCCCATCAAGCTCATAAAAAAATAATCAAGCTAAAAAAAAAGCGCGTCTCCTGGGAAAGTATTTAACAATCGGAGATGAAAGTTGCAATCTACAATCTTTTTTTTGGCAGGATTCAAACCATGTCAAAACAGATGAGTGACAATCAAAACATTTATCTTGTCACCCTGCACCAAACATACCTATTATCGTGGCAAATAATTGAGACAATTGGGCTCATGTGATTAGTAGGGATGCCTGGTATTTGTTTAACGTTGTGGCAATGCCTGGTTTTGTCGAGATGTTGTTTAGAGATCCTTGGTTTCAGCCAAGGTGTACTAATTATCAGAGGTGTTTCATACCTGTCCACATCCGTGAGAATTTGTCGTGCATGGAGCCAGCCAGACGACCCAGCCAAAAAAGTACAGGTGAGATGAGACGAGGTCAAATCCTTTACAGCACCGTTTTGTGAACCAACAGATAGTTAACTTTCATCATAAAGAGAAATACATTTATATCAAATCAATTTGATTTCTCCTATAAGTTCTATGATTGTATTCAATTCTGAAATCAATCTCATGTGAATGTGAGATGATATTTTCTCAATAAATAGCTGATAATGAAGATGAGCTTTGATAATCATTATGAAGATGTGATATTGATTGGTAATCGCTAACAGAAGACGTGAATTCAAACATTCCATTTCATTTTACGACGTATCACATTTGAAATATTTGGCCTTATTTCGTTATGGTATGTATGATAGGGGCATACTTAAACAAACTATTTGCGACTACTTGAACATAAATTATGGTCAATATCAATAAGGGATGAATGTCTTTCTCAGTTGTATAATTTTATTTGTCGTATTTTGTTTCATCATATGTTTACATCAGATATAATGACCTTTACCGATAACTTCCCATTGGCTGAGGTGATTATATAATCATGGCATGTCTTTTGATGTGTACAATGTAAGAAGATAATGTAGCACTATTACGGACTACCCTTTATTCTGATTTGAGAGAGAGAGAGAGAGAGAAAGAGAGAGAGTGTGTGAGAGAGAGAGAGAGAGAGAGAGAGGGAGAGAGAGAAGGGGAGAGAGGGGGAGAGAGAGAGAGAGAGAAAGAGGGGTTACAAAGAGGATATTAGAGAGAAATAAGAGAAAGATTAGAGAGGGGAGAGAAAATATACTTTGGTAAGGAGGACACAGGTGAATGGAAAAGAAAGCGCTCAAACAGAGAGGATGGCATTCGGAGAGAAAGGGAGAGTGGTATAATGAGAGAAGTGAGAAATATATGGAGAGTGATATATAAAGACAGAGAAAAGAGAGATAGAGAGAGAAAGAGAGAGTACAACAGTAAACGAAGGATAGAAAGATAGAGGTGTGTCAGACAAAGACATTGTGGCATACCTCAGACTGCTAAGAGACAGTCATATCCTCTGCTAAATTAGATTCATGCACCTTCCTATCCCGGCTTATCTCGCCTTATTGCACACCATAGTCAGGCGTGGACTGACAGCAAATTCTGCCTAACGGACTGCAGTATTTAATTCAAGAATTATTACGGATTGGAGGCGAGTTTCGTCGGGGCCAGATTTCATACCAGCTCGCCCAGAATTAATGAAATAGTAGTTTCTCTAATTCAATTTGACGATGCTTAAGGAGAATATTATATTCGTTATCGATTTTACCGAGGCTACTTTTGTAATCAGCTATATGAGTGTGCGTTAGAGCGTGCGGGTGTGCGTGTGGGGTTGGCCGTGCGTACGTGTTGCTTGCACCATGGGTTGCACAGTCATGCATTATGATGAAAGATGAAGGGGATGCATGGGGTTATGATATATATTGCCGTGGAATAAGTCGATTGTAGAGGGCCTCAACTTTCTCAGCTGGAAATGGTGATTGTTAAATGATTTTAAAACAAGATTTGGGGGTTAAAACTGCAAATAACAGCATGAGGTAGACCTATATTGGAAATAGGAACTGTATTGCAATATAAGCGCAAACATTTTGCATGCAAGCGCAGTGACAAATAATTGGCATTGTCTATGTTCACAACACATTCAGCAAGTGTGAAAGTCAGCGTATTGAAAGCAAGAGGATTATGAGAGCCTTAATTGGGTTTATAGTCCATACGTCTTTAAAAACCTTTTAAATATTACTTTGTTCGTATAAATCTTGATAGAAGCGCTCATGTACATTCGTTTATTTTCTTCAAATAGAACAAGTCGCCCTGCAGCAATATATGCCATGGGTTCATCGCCTATTCAAAGTGCAATCGATGTGTTTTGTTAAGAGACAAAAATGAGTAATATTGATGAGGAGCTGTAGATGATTTATGGGAAGGTGGGGCTTTCATATATCTAAACCAAACAAAAGAGAAAAACTGAGAGGAAATCAGAAGACAAGGCATGAGACAGCTCTCCGTGTCGTGAACAACGGAGCAAAGAAAACGGTCGATCATGTCTTGTGGTATTATTCTTCTGCTATCGCACTTACGTACGTCTTGGATTTTGAAAGCGAACACGATCTAGATTTCTATTTTGCAGTATTGATCAGAAAACCGCAGGTGACCAACAAATGCGAGTGAAACCAAAAACCTCATTCTCTTGTCGAGCAACCCCTTTCTCTTTTTCTGCTCGTAAAGCGAGCGACAAAGTACCGTTATTAAACGAGAAAATGGAGGCTATTCAAAGAAAATATTATCATAACGATTGTCGGAGAGCGGTGTTCCGATTAGAACGATTGGAAAAGAATAGAAATCAAAACTGGGTAAGAATTCTGGCCTAAAAGTCGATAATAACATAGGAAATTAATTTGTACAGATGTGGGTTATTTGGGAGAGCGCTGAAAATATCGCCCCGAGGAAATTACCTCAATTTGTTGATTTCGCTCATTTTTTTCTTCTCCTTGATTTTATTGGTCTGACGTCACATGTTCTTGTGTTATTAACGGGTATTTTAGGATTCTGTTGTTAGAGTCTTTCACATGCTGTTTTTATGGTAATGTATTACACGAACAATTCAAGAAAGAACTGCTTCTTATTCAAGTTTAATGAATGAAATAATAATAAGATTTCTGACATATTCTTTTGCAATACATTTTTACATTTTTACATTTTAATTTTTCTAAATAAAGATAACAATTTTAACCCGCAAAAGTATTTTTTTATAATTATATTGACATTTTCTTTCTTAAATATTTTCATTTAAGAAAACTATGTCTGATTTTTAGTTGTTCTTGAATTTCATATAACGTTCTAGATCTTCTTTGAAGTTCAATGCTTTTGTGTTTTCGTTTCTGCTTAAACTGACAATGATATGTCGTCTTTTTTTCGGTTGACAAGTTTTGCATTCAACCTCAATTAACCTTGTAAAGGGGGAAATCTGATCATCCCATTACAACACTTCAACAACTAAAAACGCCCATCAACGATGGAAAAAATGACAAAAATTGGTTATTCTTTTCTTTCAACAATTTCAAAATGTTCCTTTATCTAAAGAGACAGCAATGTGTCAACGATGCGGAACAAATTTGCCTTTGATGCTTAAGGATGCCCCTGTATCTATCCCTCGAGTTGTTTTCAGTTTACCCGCTAAATGTTTCATATTTTTACACCACTTCAGACTATCGTATTACATGTCCCTTTTAATCTTTGTAATTACCGCATGGCGACCGAGAGCTAGATTCTCTTAACTCGCCCGTGTCAAAGCGAAGAGCGGACCTGGTTGGAGATGGGGAGGAGGAAGAGTTTGAGATGCCTCCAGTCATATTGGAGATTTTAACAGGATGAATTGATACTTCGCCTTCCCCCATCCCCTAAACTCTGTTGTTTTTGAGAGGAACAATTTCATGGTAATGTAGCTGCTCAATTAGAGAGGAGAGGAAATCTAAGACTAAAACAACACGGTTGTAAGCATCAATTATTTGTGAATTATGACAGTGTACGCGTGCACAGATTTTTTTTCTTTCTTATTCACGTTTTTCTTCGAGAACATCTTAAAAATATGTATTGCCCTAGCATTCTTGGCGTCGGCCTTGATTATATAATTAAAGTTTTAAAAAGGAATATGTCCTTATTTCAGCAAATGTCCCTGTGGAATGGAACAGAAGATTTAGCACCCGGTAAAGCAACGAAAAATATTATTTTATCCCTTAAGAGGTGACGATAAAATGCATCTCTTTCTTAAAATAGATAAGAAAGGAGTCGTACCAGTCCTGAATATCGCTCTTTCATGGGAAACTATCTGTTGTATTATAGTATCACAGTAATATTTCTGAAACAACACAAAAACAAAATGACACTAACATCACGCAATTGCAAAGGGTATACTCCTATATTTCAGAATAGAATTACATAATCGCACATACAATACTACTGCTTTAAGTGCTTAAACTTCCATTTTCCAATAGGTGTGTGTGTGTGGGTGAGTGTGTGTGTGAGTTGGTGACAATTTATCTATCGAGGATATGTTAGAATAAAAGTGTTTTGAAAATTACGTTTGATGTAAAGATTTATTTAACCGGTTGTGTGAAAGCATGCATTATCTGCTATCTTGGGCTGATGTGAAAGTGTTTTCTTCCGAATGTTCATTTTACACTTTTTCGTTATTTTATCATTTTTTAATCCTGTGCTAATGAGTAATCTGAATTTAAAAAGAAATTAAAGAAGACGAAGGACTATTTGTAGTGTATTAATACTAGGAATAATAATAGTAGTAAAAGTAAGAGTATAGTACTACTACTAGTAGTAGTAGTAGTAGTACTATCATTAGTAGTAGTAGTAGTAGTAGTAGTAGTAGTAGTAGTAGTAGTAGTAGAGGTTATAGTAGTAGTATTATAGTAGTATTATTAGTTTTTTGTTTGTTTTTTTGTTTTTTTGTTACAGTAGCAGCAGCAGCAGCAGTAGTATAATGTAGAAGTAGTAGGAGTAGTAGGAGGAGGAGTAATTAGTCGTCGTAGAAAGAAACATGAGCAAGAGATCATAAATAGAAATAAGAAAATGAAGGAAAGATGAACGAATCTGAGAAGTTAGATAATGTAAAGGAGAGCTGGGTTAAGGAAGAGAAACTCAAGCATGTAAGTAGAGAAGTGTGATGCCTTCTCTGTTACATCTTTGATCAGTGATTCGAGAAAATGACGCGATTATTGTTCGTCACGCACCCAACCTACTTTTTTGTCTTCATTTAAACCTCTCCCTGACACGTGATACATGCTTTTAATCATTCTCTCTTCTTCTCTTTCTCACATTGTGATAAGATATCAAAGGCTTGCTCCCTGATTATTATCACGCCCGAGGTGCAATTATGAATCAAAGAGCGAGAGAAAAAGTGTTAATCTTTAATCGTATACATCACATCGGCAACTTGTGTGCTGTCCTGGTGGACCGATTTGTTTGCATCCTGCCGTCTTTCTATTCTGTGTCTGTCTTAAGATTTCCCCCATTCCCCGTGTCACTCGGCTTCTGTTACGCTCTCTTCACACCTGGGGTGTAAAACGTGATTTCTACTCAACGCCCTAGCCGTCATATCATACCGAGACCACCTATGGACCAGCAAAATCGACTCGGCGCTCCTCGGCAATGTCTTCATTCTTAACGTGGCGCGCCACGAGAGCTACGTCAAGTTGCCTCATTATGCATGCACTATGGGAGGCTATAGTGCGCGCGCGTCGGAGCATTCGCCTCATTGGCGCTAGCCCCTTGGGACGCGGCCCAGCTTGCGTGTGAAGCTCGTCAGGTGAGGAGCACACAGCGCAATGAAATTAAACAACGCTGCGCAGCGCTGGCCCAATCTCAGAAATCAATATCGAATCCCAGCTAGATATGAGACGAGTTGCTCTCGCCGCTTACCGTTTTAAGAACAAGAACATCCGCAAAACGTGGTCAAGGTTATGATTAGCTTCACTGGGAAATAGATTTCATTTTTGAGAGGTAGCAGGCCGTGTACGTCTGGTAACATTGCGAAGGAGAAATGACATTGAAGACGAGATTGGACAGGACGCGCGTGGCGGGTCGACGACGAAACGCGAATAAATCTTACCGATTACGTCAGCTCGGTTGAACATACACTAGCCATTCAGAAAAGTGAGGAGATGAGAATCCTGAGACACCGATGTTTAGTGCGATTGCGGAGGAAGGTCACAATTTCATTTTGCCAATTTAAGGCTCCTCCTCCTGTCCTCCTCTTAGGTAATGATAAGGCGCAATTAATAATGAAAAAATGGTATGTACGGCCTTGCAGTTACCGTGCAGGCTTTGGCTTACACCACTTAAACAATCGATAGCCAATTAGCAAGCCCGATTGTTTGAGATTGATTCTTTTTAATTGAATTCTGAGAGTTCGGTCCAAAGACGAACATGAAGAACAGGAACACATGGCGTGTTTTCATGTGACGTGCATACTGAGATTGCAAAGTAAACATGATAAATAGAAAAAATGCATTAGTCTACAAAAGAGAAAAGCCCCTATAACGATTCACCTGGGAAAACCACGTGATCGAAGACCTAAATACCTGTCATTGAATAATCTTATCCTCGAAATTATACAAGACATGCGGTCTTTGATGACTCCACCTTCTTTTTTAGTACAATCTAATGAAGTCTTTTTTATTGTGATGATGATTCATAATACCCGCTGCGCACGATGCGTCATTTACCGACGTTTGCCTGCGTTAGCAAATGGCGCGGTCTTATATAGATGCACCATATTGTTCGTGCACAAATTGAATGCACAGTGAAGAGTCAAAGATTATTTTGAATTACAGACGGGACGCAGGCACTATATTCATTCATTGGCTAGATTAGCACTAAGTAATGACGCAGTCAAAATGACTTTTCGTGTGCAACGAGCGTACATCAAGTGCTAAAGTGATTTTCGAAGGAGGGGTTTAGACATCATTCTAATTCCTTTTTAAGAAGAATAACCATCTTCGTTATCCCCCCCCAAAAAAAAGAACGCATCATCTATTTCCTAGCCATTAAATCACAATGAAATGAGCATACCATCATCGACCAATGTCTTAAAGGTAAAGACCAGTAATGGTCATGCGATTGCATTGTGAAAGAAACGTTGTGGAATCGATCAGAAAAGGTTGATCATCTAGCATCTAGCATCTGCAAGGTTCTGGAATCATCAAAATGATAAGAAATTAAGCCCATTCTTCGTAAAGTTACAAGCACTATACACAGAAAGATGTATATGGGACTACCCTATCTCTCTCACACGACCATGAGAGAAATAAATTTACCAAATATATGAATTAGTAGGCGGTTTCCCGGCAAATTTGTTATCATCATGTATTAGTCAAAACATATTCTTTCACATGATTGGTAATGAGAGCTTCCATTTCATTTTTTTAAATTGGGGCGTTACCAATACTGGTCTTTACCTTTAACTATTTGAATGTCCTGTCCGTCTTCCTTGTCATCTTCCTAATCGTCGACAAGGTCATGGTGGTCGAAGGAATGCTCTCAGAGAATGACGAGGTCGTACATCCATTCCACTGCTGGAAAAGGAAAACGAATACATTTGGAAGACGAGAGTCCTTGACAGATAGAGTCTTTCTGAGAGAGGACTCGAGAGTTAGGAAGCACGATTGCTTGTCAAACGTTAATGGAATTAATTTGTTGTCATTGTATAGGTAAGGCGGATATAACTATAAAAGTAATGGCCGGCAGCAGGCATTAATTCCGTGTGTCTTAGGAGATGCCGTGTATCATTTTACTCTTCACT
Source organism: Strongylocentrotus droebachiensis (assembly GCA_035222895.1). Taxonomy (NCBI): domain Eukaryota; kingdom Metazoa; phylum Echinodermata; class Echinoidea; order Camarodonta; family Strongylocentrotidae; genus Strongylocentrotus; species Strongylocentrotus droebachiensis. The sequence continues at coordinate 241,499 of JAVYIG010001707.1, read as the reverse complement.
TCTTAAAGAATAAAACCTAACATTGCTCACAACCTTTGAGGAGGTGTCACTGAGCGGCGAATGGTTGCGAACGTAGCGAATGTGGGACTTCGACAGGGTTCGTGAAAGGTTGCAAACTGTTCGTAAAAGGTTGCAAGAAAGTTCGGAAAAAGTTTTCATTGTTGCAAACAGTATACAAAATTAATGATGCACAGGTTTCAGTGCGTCGGTAGGGATTGTGTGCACATGGTAGGCCTTTAAGAATGATTTTAGACCACATTTGAAGGTACCACGTGCACACAATTCCACCGACCCACAAATTCAGGATCAATCTATTTCGGAATATAGAATACAGCAACAGTTCCCGATGAACTACAGGTTGCAATAACATGCCCAAGATTGGATGACGCATCGGGTGTTTCAGATTTATTCCCAATATCGACGATCGATGCGATTACAGAGATTGATTTTGAATCAGCACAGACGTGCAACCTCCAATTTTCAAATACACAGATATGAATTCACACGAGAGGACAGAGCTACAGAAGTTAGGCAACATGCTAATTTGACTGGAGAAGTTAGATTTTATTTTTGCTTTAGTGGCGCCATTTTGTCATCAATATGTCAATACATATGCCCGCCTGTATAGCATGTGACTTGTTATGCTACATCCATGACCTTAGATAATCTAAATGTGTTTTGCGTTAGGGTCAGGGCCTATCCTTTTCTCAATTTTATCCATTGTTATTTGGAAATATTATATTATTATATTATGATGTAATTGAACAATATACACATACATCAACAAGACTATGTAACATCGTGAATATGAATGTTATACTGACAACAAAGAGAAAGATTCTGCGAAGATTACAATGATAATCATTGCATATAATGGAGATATCAAAAAGGGTTTTATCTGGAATGTTTGATTTATATTATGGGATAGAATTTCCATTTCAAAGGTTGTAGTTGTTTCTTGTGTCATTGCATTTTTTTCTAGCGTAAGGACTACATTTCGAACACGTATAACATGAATAAGCATACATTGTACACTCCTATGTCCCCAAATCTTCCCTAACACACTACTTTTTAAAACTGAAGTTTGCATTACGTTCAAGCATCGAAGCCATTATAATATAAGAGTTTGAGGAATTAATCCCGTCATCCCTTACAGCAAGCATCGTTAATCGGGAGAGTCTAGGGAGAGGGAATCCGTGGCGTCTCGTCGCATCCACGCGATACACGGACTCCATTTTACGTCGCTACTTCTCCGCTGAAACGGGCAATTCGGTAATAAGCTAGCTACAGTTCAGCTCGCAATCTAGCTACATGCCTGGCATAACTCGCTCGCCTCATCATCATCATCATCCATTTTTTCCTTCTCCTCTCTTTTTTTTTTACTCAGGAAATTTGATCTGCAACGAGATGGAACGCCTTGCCCGTGCTTTGCCTCTGCAGCTCAGCTAGCGTTATATCAATCTCGTCGCCGGAGCGTGGGCCATGGGGCGACCGCTCGGTTGGTTAAGCTTGACGTGTACGCTCGGGTTACTAATAAGCGCGCGACTGGAAAATGCGCGCCAGTTGGATATTTGGGCAGACACGTATCAACCTATGTGGGACCGAAGAGGGGCAGATGACCTCGTCATTTAGAGGTCTTTCACTCTCATGTTTGATGCAACATCATTTTGATAGGACGCAGTATTGTCTTAGATAATACACGTCATTAAATGACAACTTATTTCAGTATTATGGCTCCTACAAGACATTCCTGACATTCTTACGTAATACAAAAGTAGGCCTACATGACCATGTTCGTCTCTGAAAGATATTAAATTAATTTAACATTATAACAAAAAAGTATGTCGCTATACAAGTACTATATATATTCTTTCGCCATTTTCATATAATTTCAATTTGCATTTTTATATTGTTCTTAATCCCTAATGTTTTCCGAGCAATTTCAAAACGTAATCCACCCTCAAAACATGAAGCATCTTACTTTACTCCATTCGTCAATCTGATATAAGTTTTAAAATAGGGCCTATCTACATTGAAAAAGACGGGCGAAAAGACCGTGTAATTTTAGAAGAAGAAACAATTCCGACATTAAATATGTTATGGAAATCTATTAGCCGACTATTAAAAAAGAATATGTGAGATACTTCCAAAAATCAAGTAATTATGAACTATGTTATCTCTTAAATATTAACATAGTTCATAATTGATTATCTCACTAAGACATTGACCTTTAAAGTGGTATTTATTTAGATGTACCATGGTGATAAGTAGAGGCACGTCGTGAGAACTGATTTTAGAGCAATGTACAAGACAAGATCTGAAATATATATTAAAAGGAAATGCATTAGGTCAAAATCATTGTTTAGTTGTTTAATGAACATTACACGTTTCAAGTTCCAAAATATACATGTTATTTGCATCTAATAACTCTTCTTGACCGCTACCCAACTGCATTAACAAAATGGTTACATAAAGTTACAGAAGTACGACGGATTTTGGCTGTCTAGAACTGGTTAGAAGAGGTAGTTTTCTCATTAAAATACTGTATGACGTTTAAACTCCCACAGTGTATTCAATGTTGATGTTGACGAAAGACCAGTGATTTCATTTGCTGTTAAAACATAAATTGTCTGGATGTTTGTAATACATTAAAAATGATTTATGTGATGATATCTTTATTCATATTTCCAGCATCATCATTGTGACAACTCTGTCAATTCTTACAGACCAGGGACCCGTTTCACAAAGCGTTTTTGCAATGACAAATGACAAAAATCAGTGACAAATCTGCTGATATCCAATCAGAAGCAAGGATTTCAGTAGCTTATAACAAAAACTGTCATTTGTCACTGATGACAAGTTTTGTGAAACACCCCCTGCTTTCACTTCAAAGCGTGATCATCGCTTTATTCTTGCCATTACATCAACACGTTTCTACGATTCATTTCATCCACATCATCACCCTGCGCGCGATGCATTCAGCTAATAATATGTCACAAAGTCTGTTTCCTCAGACATTCCATATGACTAGAAACATTATCACCATAGTAACACCTCTCTGTCACATCTTTCCCTTCATCCCTGCCATCCTGATGCGCCTCTCCGTTTTGAAAGAAAACACTAAGCTCGGCGCTCAAACATCAATGTTTGCATGCGTGGTTAGAGAAATGCCCTCGCAAATGAGCAAAAATCAGTTGCAGATTTATATCGAAGTACAAGCATAACATCCTCCCGCTGCTCCGTCTATTTGTTCAAGTTATCTATAGTTATTCTTAACAGTCAATATCCGCATTTATCCGTGTTTTCCTTTTCTTCTCCTTCTCTCTCTTTCTTTTTTCTCAGCCCCCTCTGCGACAGGTGATAGACCTAATCGAATCATCCGATATTCCAGTGATGTGCGAGAACGCTCAGTGAAGGAGGATGATGCGGGATGCTATCCGCTTGGATGGATGCAGGATGGCGGATGATGGTGGTAGTGGTTGCTAGGAAGATGCAAGGATCAGGGGATTAAGACGTCTCAGAGGACATGGTGGCTTTATTATCAGCTCGGATAAGAAGATAGGATGACTGAGATGAAACAGGAGGGTTTTAGAATAAAAGCAGATGGGAAAGATGAAAATAAGGTTCACAAGATGCAAAAGTTCTTTTTCCTCTCAGAGCAAAGCAATTAGTTTGTATACATTTTATGAAGTTATATTAACGTTGTATTAACTTGTTTATCGTTAAAAGGTCATGAAAAAGGTTTATTAAAACATTGTTTTTAATGGTATTTAAAAATATATCGCCATTTTATTTAGCTTCCCTACATTTCTAAGAAATAGTACTTTACCTGATTTCTTAAGACAAACATGCCTTTTACCATTTTTAAGTTGTCCTTATACTAAGGGACATCGCTTTTTTTTTCTTTTTAAATGGCGCTATATAAAACCAATAATTATTATTATTATTATGATGATGATGATGATGATGATGATGATAAAAAAAGGTGTATGTACAAGGCTAATTTTTACCATAGCCATGGTAACTGTAGATTCATATACATTTTAAGACCATGAAGTAAAGTGACCACAATTATTACTGTTTACATTAATATCGTTATCATAACCGCAATCCACCTCATTCTGTTACGGTAAATATTTCCTAAAATATTATTAAATTGCTTTACAATTTGTTAGTTGAATGTACCACAATTCAATTATGGGATATGCCATAAAACTATTTATGAAAATCTATCAATTTGTCCTTTTGAAATAATTTTCAATATATCTCAGCTCTGAATATATGAAACGAAATTAAACATCCTCTCTTTTTCTCTTTGCCACTCTTTTGTGTCCCCCGACCGCTCCTCTCGATCTCTCTCTTTTACACTCTCTCTCTCTCTCTCACCCCCCCCTTTCCATTTGTCTTTATCACAATCTTCCTTGTCTTCTCTAAAAACCGTTTGACGTCGATTATTTTGATAAGATTGTTTGTATAGTACTTTCAAAATTTTAGGGAATTTTTTTAAGGTGAAACAAATAAAAGACGAGAAATTAAATCTGAACTCAAGCCATCGGGTGCATAAGAATCGCATCAAACAGCCACAGGCAAGAAGCTAGTAGAATAAAGACAGGAAAAGAAAAAATGAAATTGATGAAAAGGGGGGATGAGCGAATAGAAATCAAAATACCACGTAGTCAAACGATTAGCCAAATATTGTATCACTTAGTATCCCAAATGCCTCTAATTCGACCGAAACATGAACGGTGTTTATCTAACCAAATCTAAATTGATTTATGATGAAATGTTTGGATGAAATTGGCTGCAAGGTCGGGCTCCAGAATTCTCGAGTTACGCATTCAAATATGGAAAAATGCACACTGACAAAACACGCCAACTTTGCTTCGTTCTTTTAATTAAAAGCGTGTCGTTTAGGCCTCATTTTGATTTCTTGCTTTCCCCCTTCCTCCCTCCCTCCCTCTTTATTCATTCCTTCCTGTATATTTATTTGCGGCTGTCTCTTTCTCTTTCTCTCATCTCTTCTTCTCTATTTCATACTCTTTCCTTATTGTCTTCCTTATATTCGCTTCATCACTTTGTCTGTCATATCTTCTTTTGATTATCTTTGTTGTGTTTCATTATTGTTAAAACTGCTATCACTTTTTCTTCTCTTCTTATTTATCAAATTGTATTTGTAGTTTAGCTTTAATTCTAGAAATTGTTAAAAACATTGTCAAAATGTTCATGTATTGTTTCGAATAGAAAGAAAATAATTTGACAATTATAACCAAATCCATTCTATAAATCTATATTAGAGGATTTCAATTAAGTAAAAGTTCAATTCCTGGCGATCATTGAAATAGCTTCAGCCATCTCTATTGTAATCAAATCTAATTTCGACGGACAATATAACATGTATAAGAGATCACTTCTTAAGTAATAGTCATATATCGCCCTCGGCAGGGTAGCTTGGGGGCAGGATTTGTCATTCTTGCTGCCCAGATCGCCGCGGGGGTGGCCTGGTTAGCTACCGAGCAAGGCCTCAAAATGTTTCACCTTCTTCTTGCTTGTGAAAACATTATTTCATCACTCCGATAATTGAAATGTCAAATTTTCTGACAGACGTTCATTCTTTCCTCTCTTTGTTCCGAGACACTGGCAAAATTGGCTAACTGTCTCCCTCTCACTCTCTCTCTCTCTCTTCTCTCTTTCGCTTTAATCCTTTCTCCCTTTCTGCCCTATATTCTGCTCTCCACTCGTCGACCTTTCTCGACCTTCTCGATGTTTTGAGTGTCCTCTCTCTCACTCTCTCTCTCTTTCTCTCTCTCTCTCTCTCTCTCTCTCTCTCTCTCTCATTGTTTCTCCTTCCTATTTGTGTCTGTCTCCCACATTCTTTACGCTCTTTCTTTCTTTAAATTCTCTCTCCTCCTCTTCTCTGTATCTCCAGCTCTCTCTCTCTCTCTCTCTCTCACTCTCTCCTTCGTGCTCGTTGTAGCTTTTATCTTTTTGTAACCCTTTTTTGTTAATAGTAATTTTGTTTTATTCCTCCAAATGTGTTATACAAACATACAATTGAACAAAATAAATAATCGTTCGCAATATTAATTGCTTATACATAAACATAATTAAACAAATACTAACTTGCAGTATATATAACTGAGCAACACACACACACACACACGCACACCCTCACAGAGTCTCTCTTTCTTTGACCCTTCCTTCTCTCACCCTCCCTCCTCTTTTCTTACATTCTCTATTCCTCTTTTAAATTATCTATCTCTTTATAATTATATTTCCACAGAGTTCGGGGTACTGTACTCAACTTTTCAAAACGTAGATACCTTTCATTTTGCGAGAAATTGATTGCATTCATTGCTACATCAAGAAGACAGGGGTCGTGTATCAACAATCATGAGACGAATGATAAGAAATATACGACCTTATCAAATTGGAGCTAAATTGACTGCCCAAAACTGCCCACTTCCTTGTTCTTTTCTTACCAAGTACAAATCAAAGCTCTGTCAATCATGAAATCAGAAAAGACATTGAAGTTCTGGATGGGGGTTCTTTGGGTATAATCGCTTCTGTTTGTCAATAATCGATAAAGGTCGGACGTAAATGGACATGTCACAAATGGAAAAAGAAATCAACCGATAAAAGAATACCTAACTCTCTCTATTCTGCAATGCATAATCGTAGATAAGTATTAGACATGTTAAAGATACCGGGCTTCCATTTAAAAAATAAAACTTATGGTATTTTAGATATTATGTTTCGATTGCATTTAATCAATTTGCCTTGTAGAATTTGGTTATTGATATTGTGATGAACATATTACTCCATGTAATTATATGACTTTTTTTATGATGTTTATTCGTTATCTTATTCGTTTTTTTATTTGATGAACAGTAGTTCATTAAAAGAGAAACGTAGCTGAGAAATATCAAATGTAAAAATCTAACAGTAAAAAATGTTTGCAAGCCTTCCACCGGCACGATGTGTATACGTTAGTGATTATGCAAACACTAAATTAAATGTTTGAGAGGTTTTTTTTATTCTTATATTAAAATTGGGGAGAAATATTGTACTTTCACTCCGATGCATTGAAGTACGAGTCGTAAAAATTTATTTTATTTGTAGCAGTTACTAAGTTACTAAGTTTATAAGTGGCAATCACTAATGTGATGAGTGTCACCAATGGAGTTATTTTTTCCTCGACAGGTCTCTTTATTTCCGCTTTAAAAACACCAAACTAAGATACAAATTATACAATGTCTGTGTCTAGAATTTCGCAGGCATTGCAATGATTTGCTAAATAATCCTACTCATTGGGAGTTGTCGTTAATGTATTTAAAGAGATGTGTAAAGAGATGTGCACAAAAGAAAGATTTATTAAAATGCCGTTAATTGAGATGTTGTTTTGCAAAATGAGATCTCTTTCAATTTCATAGGAATTTATGTTTGTGAAGTCTGTCTGTCTCAATTTTCAGAATAAAATACCAAATAATAAACTTTTCGCATGTTAAGTATTTTAAATTATCTCTCTCCCTCGTTTTGATTGAAAAAACGCTCTATTTTGGAAATGACAGAGATGTTAATTATCAAATCAAATAAAACATTAAATGTATAGATTATTTGTGTCTGGTTGTTTTCTTTTGTTACTTTTCTCATAATCATCATCTTCAATTCTGCATCTTTCTCTTTATCTCTCACTCCATTTATTCCTCTCTCTCTCTCTCTCTCTCTCTCTCTCACACACACCCACACACACACAGTCTCTCTTTCTCTCACCCTCTTTATCTCACCCACACACACGCACACACACGCGCACTCACACACACACACACACACGCACACATTTTCTCTCTCTCCTTTTTTCCCCACTACGTCTCGTTCCCTATTTATTCCTTTTTCAAAACTTTCTCCCTCACCCACACTTACTCCCACTCACCCTCTCTCCTCACTCCCATTACAGTTTACAATCTACCTTAGATACGCGCACGTACGTATCGATCTCTTTGCGTCTGAACCCGTTCTCTTATCCCACCACATGTCGTGAGGAGAGGTACCCGAGGATGGACGGGATGATGCCATCCATTCGTCCAGGGGATCAACCACATTCTCCGAATCAGGGCCAATGATTAGAACGTTATGGATTCTTTTTTCTTTTTCTAAACAGAACTGTGTCTCGTCTGTTTGGGATATGGGTCAGACTAACAAACAGAGACTATTACATGTAACTCATATGGGCGCTATGAGATGTTCGGATCAATACGCGTGCTGAGAGGGGGGGGGGGGGGGGGGGGTGTAAAACATTGAAGGTGGATACGTGTCGGGTTCAAGGAAAAAATCAGTTTGCCTCTTTAAATTGACAACAATTTTGTTTTATTTTACCACTACATTCTCAAAACAAAATACCATGTAGTATAAATAAGCCTGCATTAGTCCATGATCATTCCATACTGCATGGTCAGCAAAAGAAAAAAAATGGTCCAATTTTGTATACATTTTGTTGAGAATCTTTTATATTTGACGATTAAATTAACAATTTTTATGCTCATTTTCCGTGAGGTTTTCTAACATAACGGAGGCGACAAAGTTGGGATGTATATGATAATGTGTTGTGTGTGCATGGGCGAGTTTATGCTGCATAAAGAAAGAAAAGAAAGTGAGAGACAGAGAGTGGAGGATAGAGAAAAACAAGAAATAAAGAGAGTAGAGAAAGTGAGAGACTCGCGCAAATAGGAAGGAGAAACGAGGAGGGAGAGAGAGTGAGAGTGAGAGAGAGAGAGAGAGAGAGAGAGAGAGAGAGAGAGAGAGAGAAAGAGAGAAGGGAGACAAGATGTAACATGAGCTTTAAGGAAATTAGAGAATTAAGTAAGACAAAATAGATGAGGTGTGAGATAGAGAGAGACAGAGAGGGAGAGGGAGAGGAGTTGGGGAGGAACAGAATCAGAAATAGAGGCAGTGTGGCGACCTCAACTCTGGTGATTTCTTTAATAGACAAGTTTGATACAAGAATAAGAGAGAGGGTAAGGTAACAATTCCATTCTACAAAGTATAATTTCTATGTCGATTTAATGCCGCCCTTGTTATCATCTGATTATTTTCAAAAGCTTTCCCGACCTATCACTATGAGCAATGATCTCCAGAAAGAACCTGAGATCGATCGACGTCAACTTCAAAAATAAACTATCAATACTGCTTTCGTCACCATACTTATTTTTGAGTAATTATCGCTGGTAAATAATCTCTCAAAGCTGCTATAATGACCTCTCTCTCTCTCTCTCTCTCTCTCTCTCTCTCTCTCTCTTTCTTTCTATCTCTTTCTCTCTTTTTCTTTCTCTCTCTATATATATCTATCAATACCTATATATATTCATCTTTTTTTAAAATAATTTACATACACATTGAAGTAAAAATTAATCTCAAAATCAAGGGTGTATATACCAAAACGTTTGACCAGCACAATATTTAAAGGACTTAGTTTTACGTGCTTTCAATCTTAGAATAGAGATAGATATTGTTTTATTACTCAAAATGAATTCGCAAACCGAAATCGATTTGACAATGACTATTGCTTTTTGGTCGATTTATAAAATGATTACTTTTCGTAATAAGTATGGGTATGATAATAGAGATTTGAGTTTGATTTACTTATTTAAGAGAGAAATGACTAACAGAATAGAAATAAACGAACATTTGAAAGTACAAAATATGAAATTTCCTGCGAACTTGCTTAGTTATATTTGAGTAAATAACTTGTATATTATTGATGTTCCATTGATTTGCTAAATTGTAAGCAAAATTATGTTACTGTTTGAATATTGAATAAACACCTTTAAGAGGCAAAGAGAAAAAAAAATGAGCAATGATCTCCAGAAAGAACCTGAGATCGATCGACGTCAACTTCAAAAATAAACTATCAATACTGCTTTCGTCACCATACTTATTTTTGAGTAATTATCGCTGGTAAATAATCTCTCAAAGCTGCTATAATGACCTCTCTCTCTCTCTCTCTCTCTCTCTCTTTCTTTCTATCTCTTTCTCTCTTTTTCTTTCTCTCTCTATATATATCTATCAATACCTATATATATTCATCTTTTTTTAAAATAATTTACATACACATTGAAGTAAAAATTAATCTCAAAATCAAGGGTGTATATACCAAAACGTTTGACCAGCACAATATGCGCAGTCCTAATGTACACATATCTGTGTGTAGTCATGCGAATTTTCAGTGACACTGAGTCAACTTCTTATCATTTTGATGATTCCCAAACCTCATGACAGGCAGTATGCACCAATAAATTATTATGTCCAGGCAGTTAATTTCTCTCACAATGCAATCGCTAGGCCAGAACTAAACTTTTTGTTTGTAAACTATCGGATATCATGATACATTATGATATCTACAGCATTGATTATGAGTAGAATGAAAAGCAGAATTCTAAAAACCGTTGGTAGAGAAACATACAGAAAACATAGTGATTCCCTGAAATTCCATAGCTAGAGTTAATCCCAAATCACGTTTTCGGCTTCAACCCAACATACATAAGGTTACATGCACTATTTACAGGAAAGACGACGATTATAAAATTGAAAGGTAAAACAAAAACCTCTGCCACAAAGTTTCCAAGGTCATATACCATACCACTTTTAACCTAGAAACTTGGGTTGGAATCCTTGTAGGGAAGTCAGATTAATTCCCCGACAAAATCTTTGTTTATGGGTGAATACGAAAGTAATCCAGTGGATTAAGGCATAACAGGCGTTCCACATCCGATATCCCATCGTCATTTTATTAGGGACTTTTCGATTTGCACGTTCACTAGTGGACTGCGACGTATGCGGTCACTTTTGAAGCAGTGCGCATGCGCATCGACGAGCACATCGTTCGTAGCAGAATTCTCGAACGCGTTCGCCCTTGTTTTGCCGTTCGTTCGCAAACTGTGACGAGTCGTGTTCGTAAGCAATCTTTTGTAGGCACGAAACATCAAATTGAAGTCACAAAATGGACCCAATTGACCTGATTCTAGAACCAGAGAGTGGTGGAAGTGTGAATTCTCTTAAATTAACATATTTTCGTGTCTGTAATTTCCCTTAAATCAAAATTGTTGCAGAATAATTCATGAAATGAACACATTTTATTTATGCATCGCCAATCTGTTGCAGCATAATTTTCGAGATCAGTCCCATGCACCGAGTTTGGTGTGTTGGATCTTTAGCTTTTCGATCGATTTCGCGCTCACTAAGCAGAATAATTCATAAAATAAAAACATTTTTCTATTATGCATCGCTGATCTGTTGCAGCATAATTTTTTAGAACAGTCCCTGCACCGAATTTGTTGTTGGATCTTTAGCTATTCGATCGAGTTTCGCGCTCACTAAGCGAGCGTCGTAGTTGTGTGAAACCGAAAAGGTAACGAACAACAGTCAGCGTGCCTCGTCAACCCTGCTTAAAAAATGCCCGCATACGTCGCAGTCCACTTATAAACGTGCAAATCGAAAAGTCCCTATTTTATTACTGAATGGTGCACTTTTCGCGTCGGTCAATCTTGATCGAACAATTCACTTTTTTTTTTGGTTTAAAGAATATACACAAAGTGCAAAATTGAGTCAACAAACAGAGTGAATAAAAATTCTCAAAGTCCCTCATGTTTGCTTTCAATTGTCTGCAGTGACATGCCAAACATGAATGAAACAAATTGTATATTTTGTAATTGATGAAAACGAATTATTTACACATGATCGTGAATATATCGTCGAAATGTATATCTCGTTGTAACGAAAAGAATGAACATCACTTGCATAAAATGTTTCCTCCTTTCTGAAGTCCTGTCGAAACGCAAAGGTAGAAAGGGGTCTGCACCAGTTCCCCTTACTGCATCGCGTATTAATTATTCGGCATTGGCATACTCTTCCATTTTTTCTGCCCCCCCCCCTCCTAAAAAAAAGAATGTGAAATAAATCGGACCAATAATAAGACAGATATGAACGTTTGAAATATGAGATCATTAAGTCTGTGCAAATCTCTCATTTTTGTCTGATTTCATTCAAACTTTCACCAGACTACTTCTCCAATTTTCTGCTTTCCTCTCTAGTATTTGTTATCAAGGTCGGATTATCTTTTAAGGTTTCTGAATTCTTTCATATTAAAAAGTTAAATGATGAAATTCTCCTGTTGGACATTATAACAAACATTAAACAATCATTACTATTGTAAACTCTATTAAACCTTTGCATGTTTAAACCATTAAGCTTTCATTACGAAACCATTTTTGACCTCAATATAATTAGACCTTTCGACAAGGAGTGAATGCCCTCGCAAAGTTTCTTCAAAAGGCTGTAAAGATATGATAAAAGATCAAAACCTCTGTTTTTAGTAAATATGGAAAAGCGTTTGGATCTTAAAAGGAAATGAATACCAAGGTTTCAAGCGTTTTCATCCTTTCATGACAACTGCGCCGGAAACAAACAACTTTCCCCTCCAATAAAGTATTCGGCAAGAACACGTTATTGTTTTAAGTCAGCGATGAATCTCAAAAACTTCCCTACGAAAACGACGGCCCGGAACCATTGAAACTTATCGGGACAGGGCATCGTTTTGAGAGAATACAATGGAAAGGATAAAAGGTGAGGCCATTATACTCAGAAATAAAGAAGGATTGAGGAGAAGAACATATAGCCATACATTTTTTAAAGGCATCGTTAACAATGTTAAATCTGATATGCCTGGCCCTATATATCAGTGTCTGTGATATGGTGTAATATTGAAGACCTAAGCAAATTGCGCTTCAAAATTATCATGAAGTGCTTCAAAAAGTAAAAATCTTTGAGTGACCGGTTTTACCATACCCATTTACCCCAATACCCTAGTGTTATAAAACCGTTAGGAAAACGAAAAATGAAATTTCGATTTCCAATTACAAATATCTTGATAATCAGACAAGCGATCGGCTTGTAAAAGTCATGCGATTCCTGACCTAAATGTTTATAATTATGATTGCAGCATGAGTTAAATCCAGAATTTTGTTTCAGAATCTGAGGCAATGTTAACAGGTCACTTTAAGATTGAGAGAAAGAGGGAAGCGGAGAGAGAAATAACGATAGAGCCAATGAGCCTCAGATAGGGAGAGGAAGGGATCTAAAAAGAAAAGGTTGGGGTATCCGATACCGGGAGACATAGCCTGGTCTCGTATTTCTAAAGAAACGTTGGCTAAAATTTGAACCTGGAAACTTTTAAAGTTGGGATTTAATTTTGTTTTATTCCTATAAATCAGTGACAGACTCAGAAATCATTATTCTGAAACAGAGTTCCAGTTGTTCTGCCTAAATTATATATACAATTACGTGGAAAAAAATATTTTCATTTTGTTTTTTCTAATCGTGATTACACCAAATGATATCGATTGCACTGTTGGGTAGAATTACATGTAGGAAACCATCATATTTTAATTTATTTTAAAATGTTGAAGAGAAGAGAATAGCATAATTATGTATAATGCTCTTGTATCGCATGTTATTTATACTATTCAACTTGACCCGTTAAAGGAGAAACAAAAGGAACAAGTTTTGTATCTTGACTTTCTCGCAAAACGAACTCTAAAGTTAATCAAAGCAACATTCAGTGAATTTCCACACACGAAACATTCTAGCATAATCATCTTTACAGTATATTCATGTATAAGGACAACAGTGTAATTTTTGCTTTACCTTTTCAAAACATTAGACGACTGGATTTTATAGGTATACGATTATTTCTTCATTTATTTGTTTCATCATGAATTGTTAACCTTCACTCATGATAAACACGTTTCAAGGTTTTAATATCTGACCCATAAAATCTGGGGGGGGGGGTATTTGATTTTTTTTTTGTCTTATCCAGGAAGCATGGTTTATACAACCATCCATCAGTGCCCATGAAAAATCTCACGATATTACGTAGGCCTGGTATAAATATTAACGAGCCAGGCACGTAAGTATCACGAAAAGAGATTAAAAAGCGATCAGACATGTCAAAAGAATGAATAAATAGTAGAAAAACTGTCCCTTAGATGGGGTAGATAGTGGATCGGAAGTAATAATGCACTGTCGATATGCCTTATCACGATCCTACACCGGTCAGGAAGGAGGGGCGTGTCCAGGGGCCCCTTTTATGGGGGGTGAACAGAAAATTGGTTCCTATAGCTTTTTTTAGTTTAGAGGGAGAACGAAATATAATTTCTTGTTGCTCTTACGTTATCATATTCGTTATTCTTTGGTGTGATTTCAAATTTCAAATGGGTTTGTCATTTGGTTACAATGGAAATGACCGTATTCGTGTTAAATTAACAACAATGGTACTTCTAGTCAGAAATACACCAATGTGCTCTACAGCGTTTTTAATGCTTATTATCAATATAAGTGTATAATAAATGGAATCTTTAGAAAGAAATACGAGAAAAACTCAAACGGACGAAAGGCTCGGGCTATTCGTGCATCTTTGGTCACAGATACTCGTTCAAACAGCGTTGGTATGGTTATTGGAAGTTCACAATAATATGAATCGCGTTATCAATCTCCCCTTAATATTAGAATGATGTCGTAGTTACAATGACCATGGCTACATGCACCAAAGCCCAGACAAGATCTTGCAACTTTTAATTCAACTCTTGTTCTCATGTTCTACAGCGTATAATTGATTTGGTGTTACACCGACGGAGTATGAATATTTATTTGTTCTTGATTTCATGACATCAAAAGCGGTGAACAAACCTTTTAGTCTTATTTTCTTTAAAAAAGAGAAATGACTCCAGCTCCCCCTTGCCTGTTCCAGTTTCTACCAGTGTCTAGCCGGGAAAGCTCTCGCGTGCTAGTCCACCAGAAGCCCGGCTTCCTGAAGCTAAGCCCCACAGGAACAACAGGCAAGGCAGGCCAGGCTCTGAGATTTGTGGAGAGCACTATTATAGCCGTGACATAGCCTACCTATAATGATCCGCTATGATGTAGACGGTATTATGCGAGTGCCGTCAATTTATAATTAAGCGTTAATGACATTGAGACGTAATACGAAAGATCTAGGAAACTGGTTTGGGTTGGATTAGCTTGGTCGATTCTGGATGATCAGTTTACAGTTCAGCATTGAAAACTTAGCTCCAAGGACCATTCGAATTAGAAATGGTCTATAGCACAAGTAGCGGTTGCTGATCAAGAACGGATGATCCTTTTCAACTAAAGCGGTGATTTCGCAAGACCTTTATTAAAGAAGAACTTTTGTTTTTCTGTCTTTTGTTTCCATCCGTGTTCTAACCGCCCTCAGGCTGAATCAACATAGTATAGTGTATACCAAAATTATCGAATATTGATCTGAAGACTAAACTCCTGAGGTTGTCGATTTCATCCGGAAAAAAAACCTGTTCCTGTATCTAAATTCCTCTGGCTCTTTGTCCCACCAGTTTAACACTGCCATATACTTACTGAACTGTTAAAGACATGGCTTTATCTGTGTTCCATGAAACTAGACCTCTTGAACGGCAACAAAGCAGTAACCTAGCAACGGGGGCACGGGGCATGGGGCACCTGCCACCCCTTCCTCCTCCACGAATGGGGGGGGGGGGAGGGGGGTAGAGTGGGAAAAAGAATGGATAGAGGGGCTTTAAAAGGAGGAAGGTAAGATGACATAAAGATCATATGACCCCAACCAAACAATCCCCTCACTCGATAACATTTCCCTTGCATTTCGAGGGACCATGCAATGCCCCTACACCCCCTCCAAATAAAACTAAAAAAGACTGGATCCGCGATACCCAACAGTGTGGAGCAAAATGTTAACATTTTAGAATGCGATGGTTTCAATTACAGACAAATAAATAGTTACTTGTATTTTTGGTTTGTGACCGAGTCAGTTATTAAAAGGTGTCTATTGTTAATGTTGTATAAGACATTGGAAGAAAATATTTTAAAACAAATTCCAATGTTCATAACTTGTACATGTATTACAATATGGCGACAAAATGAGAGCTCTAATATGTATATATAATAACAAACTGGGGAAAAGCTTACGATCGAAATATATTTATTATTACTTAACTCAGCACTTTCCCTTGGTTAAGTGATTATTTAGAGATTGTGAACGAGTAAGAAAACATTTTACAATATTGGAAACGGGCCTGAGCATTAGTAGAGTTTCTTGGCATTCGGTTATCTCACGGCGTCGATACAGCCTGAAATTAAGGTCATAGACAACTGCCAGCACTATTGGGATAAAATGTACCCCTCCCCCCCCCCCCTTAAGTCCTATGCTCGAAGAAAATCATATAATCAATTTAATCCCATACATTTCAAATTCTGTATGCTTATTGGGGCAACAGCAGACGGAGGAAACGGTTCGACATCTCTCCCAGCCCCCTGCCCGCCCATAATTTCCCGGGAAGCCGGCGGCAGGGAGCTTGCTCCAGACCGACTGATTGTCGGAGCATGCTGAAGAAAACTTGGATTCAATATCTGGATTTTTATTAAGTTTTTCATTGCCATACCCAGAAATAATCTGATCATGGTTACTTCGAGGAAGACCAAGATCGTTCTTAATCGTCTCCATATTAGATCAAATCAGGAAAAAGCGGTTTTCCGGCGGTGCGAATTCAACTAATTGAGTTATCAAATATCTTCATCGTCGTACAAATAATCATTACTTCAGAAGTACTGCTCTCTCCCTCTCTCTTTCTGAGCGAGATTTTATGAAATCAAAGTTTAAGTAATATCCTGTTGCACTAACGAATCGGAGTATGCCATTTTAATGAAGAGTTTCTGAATGATGCTTATTCTACATTAAGCACTCTTGATTTTCGAGTATGTCAGGTTTTAATAACATTTCACAAATGTCATAAAAAACTATTTTGTCTCTGCTTTCACTTTTCCTTTTCTTGGTTTAAAAAGGAAACTAGAAATCTGATATTAGAGTATAGATTATCAAGCTCTTTAAAAAGATAATTAAAAGATACAATTCACCGACTCACAAAAAAGGACTCAGAATCATATAGGATAGTATAGTTATTACAGTATTAACACAAGTCTAACTAAAATCTCGAGAAGAGCGGTTTCTATATATGCTACTAGAACTCAAGATTATCTTCAAAATACCGGTTGTCATGTCTTTCAGAATACTACAATGTCACAATAATTATAATAAAATAATATCACGAATTCAAGTTCTGAGATTTATAGTAATTATGACCTTAATGTAAGAATATGACAATGTTTAAAATATGATCTCGATCGAATTTAATTTTTTTCCTTCTGCATAATTATCAAGAGTTTGGAATATCCAAGAACTTGCAATAAAATACAAAATTGCTACAAAGTTATGATACACTTGCTCACGCACGACAACTAGGACATACAGACCCCAAACTTTTTGAGAGTGTACTACAAATGAAATGCCTGTTTGAAAGGCAGGAAGCTCCATTCGAACTACACGACATCTTGCTTAGAAGTTCAACATTTTAAAGAGCACAATTACGCCGCTCATCTACAGTGCTCCTAACTCAAATTACTCAATATCCACCTTTGATCATAATAATTATGATATTTGATGGGATCTACTTCCTTGTCTGTCGGACTTGTATCATAATGTTTGCGGTTGTATTCCGTGTACTATACGTTGAACATATTCAAGTTATGTAGATATTAAAGCCCATCAAATTCACCCTGTATTAAAAAAGGTCACATGATCGACTATGAACTAGTGGCGTATCCATGGAGCATACGGAAGGAGGGGTGTACCTGTCGAAGATACACCAACAACTGGAGCCATTGGTCTCCTGAATGACTTTTTGAAAAGTGATTGCAAGGCCCACCAGACCGGCGAAATTGTCGATTTCATGGGCCGTCTGTCTCGTAGGCTGTAGCCTTCCGAACATGTAACCCGGTTTCGAGATTTACTAAATGGGGGAGGGGGGTACTCACATATTAAGACATAATAATAATAATATTTAATTTTTTATATAGCGCTTGATACAAATGTCTCTAAGCGCTTTACAAATATACTATTACCCCGGTCATACGGGGTTGTGCCGCTCTAATGGGTAACTTTTCCACAAAAAAGCCCTAAACATGGGTCCCATTTTTAACAAAAATACCATTAAAACTTTCTAATATAAAATCACCCAAATATTGTGAAAATGGGCCTTATTTCGAGAAAAATTCTCCCAAATGACCCTTAAAAATGGGTAGGGGTTTCGAGGCTTGAGCGGCACACCCCCGTCCAAACCAAATATAAGTACCCCCCCGGTACGATTTATAGGGCCCTGTCCCTCGGATACGACTTAGGGCCATGGGCTCCATGGAGCTGATTGGCAGGCAGTTTGTTTGATGATAATAAACCATCATTCATTTAGCATGTGGTTTTTATGCCAGTTTTATATTTTGAAACAGTTTGCAATCACACGATTTCTAAAATTATTCATGAGAATCATAATTATCTAAAATAATTTCAAACGGTTCCCTCCTAAAGTTGTTTTACTTACATAAGCTTAAAAACAAGAATGATTGAATGGTTCTATGACTCTATTACCTAAGAATACTGAACTATGAAATGAAAACCACAAGCTGTCATTGACTTATTTAGGAATTGTTGTCACCTTGTTGATTGTTGACATTATTGAGTGCACAGGAAAGTGAAAGTTGCTAATTAATGCTTTCTTTATAGGCCAACTCTATTAACGGATGCTAATTTAAAAATTAGTTAGTCATTAAACACACATGACTTTCTACATCATGTTCCAAAAGAAAAATATTTATTCATCACTTAGAGACAAGTGCTAGGTATATATTTGTGTAAGCTTCCCAATTGTCGAAAGGGAAGTAATGTTATTCAGCCCATTCGTGTACATGTATATTCTAAACAAAAAAATTCTTTCCTTTTCTTTTTTTGTTGTTAATTCCTCTGGACTTTGTTAAAAATGTGGTTGACACGAATTGTGTTTTTATTACCATTTTTATAGAATTAACTGTAATTATATTGAGAATATCTCCGTGTTAGCTGTCCTACTTTTACTTAATTTTGCATTATTTCGTGATTACATGGGCTATAAACATGTACAATATGAAGAGCAACGTGTTGCATGCTTAACACCCGGATATAACTATTTTAACGTTGGGGAAATAGTTTTGAAAAATCTTGTGAAGTACATCTGTCAAGTGCAGTACACTTATAAGTATATTCACAAGACGTATACAGAATACTTGATGATCTTTCTTGTGGAATAAATGTTTCAAGCTTATGATAAGATCATTCTAGGATTTAAAACAAAGGGAAACGAAGAATTAGTTAGTCTTCTTAAAGTTGATATATCATGACCGACTCATATGTCAGATATATTAATTTTTGGTCAGTGGCTTAATATATCTATTCGTTTTAAATTGTTCATCGGTAGAAAGCTAAGAGGTACTTGATGCCCATGTGCTTATGAATTGCAACTTGTGTCCACTTAACTGATACTTAGACGTGCACAATTTCATGATAAAACCAGTCAGAAGTTTGGTTATTGTTTTACAACGACCTGCCAGAGAGAGAGAGAGAGAGAGAGAGAGAGAGAGAGAGAGAGAGAGAGAGAGAGATGGGGGCGTTGATATGAGAATGATTGGGGGCTTAGGGGTGGGGGCTGCGGTGAGGTTCTTGCATTCATTTCTAGACGTGGCTCGCTAAAAAATCATTCTTTTGAAGAACAAAAACGGGGGAGCTCGAATGTCCCCCCCCCCCCCAGAACCGCTATGAGAAAGGGTGTGTGCGTGAAAAAGAAATGTAGATTGAGAGAGAGAGAAGAAGAAAGAAGAGTACTAGATTGAGAACAATGATGGGCAGTACTCTTGAAAGACAGGAAGACTCGATTGTCAAGTATTTCAGCATGGTTTCCTATCCTGCATGATATATTACTATCCGCCTAGCTTCAATGGTTGATAGTTAAAATAATACCGTGGGAACCGACTCATTTAACTTCATCGTTTTCGGTATATTTCCTCCACTTTTTGAGCATATTCTAAATCAACACCAGGTAGTCATTAACCACAATCCCACGAATTAATGGAAGTAAGCATGGACTTGCATGGAGGGGCAGGGCCAGTAACGAATTGATGACAATGTTGAATGGAAGAAGAATTGGTGATATAGATGAGAATAGAATAGACTATTGAAGGAAAAAAAGGGTAATTAAAACAATAAACAATGGCCTATTGTCCATGATTATTGATGATTGTTCCATATCATCCGAAATTAACAAATACTATAAAAAGTTCATCAGGTTTTTGCGTTCATACCAAGCTAGATGGAAGATATGGCAGATTTTTTTTCAAATTAAATTTAAGCTAAGATTAAATAAGAGAAGAGCAAGGTATACAAGAACAAAACCTGTCAAGTCAACTGATTATTTACAAATTTACTGTTTATATAATACAGTGAAAGGAAATATTAAAACATATTTTAATCATAATTCTCTTTTTCAGAATAAAACCAGTAACACTGTACGTAGGGATGCAAAATATTGACCTACACAAAAACAGTTCCTCGAAGTAGAACACTGTACACGTGAACAAGATAGATGGCGCTCGTTCACTGATAGCGATACAGGTACTGTGAACATTGGCGCTTACTAGCTGGATGGGGGGTAATTATATTTATTTTCACAAATAAATGTTGATGCCCACTTAATTTTGATTCCTATATTCTATATAATTCATCTCTCTATAGCTATGATAATCATGTAATTGCTTCTAGTCAACGAATGTATATTTAATATTTACATACATTATGATAGTGCATGATGTGAAAGAAACGGTGTGGAATCGATCAGAAAAGGTTGACCATGTAGCATAAGTATTGGTTGTACTGCAACATTTTTTCGCAGATGTTCTTCCACACTTGCATTATAACAATGAAAACGCTCATAATTTATTGTTCACCTCTCCCCAGAACTCAACCATCTCTTTAAATCACAAGTACAATGTCGGCATTAATCACATGTATCTATGATTTAAACAAAGTAATATAACCACAAATGTATTTTCTTGTATCTTTGCATTTTGACAGACACATGATATCCCCAGAATATACTGTAAAGGACATTTGTAAGCAAGGGCGTTTCTGTAACATTTTAAATTAGGATGCCACGCAAATCTGTGAACATTCACCCATATAACGTCATCATTTTTTTTTTTACGACTCTTGCACAAAGCTTCAAAACAAACTTTAAAAATTGCAGACAGAAATTGTTGACCATTTCTAGTGTCATCTTCCAAACCTAACCCATCGTCCCATCCTCACCTAGCGACGTCCCTATATTTAATGCCTACACTATTTCAATGCAAAGAAAAGAACAATAAACAGGGCGGAGCTCGATTTACAACAAAAAAGCCACAATATAATCATGCCATGTGTATCAATATTGAAAGTCATTGAACTGTGAACATTGTGGATAATAACCAAGTTTATGCTTCGATACCTGCTCCAAATGGTCCAATATCCTGTTATATGATTCTTACATCGATTTCTGTTCGATGAAACCAATTATACGTGCCCTTTTTTGTTTGTTTTAATCCCTGGGAAGATAAAAATTAAATTAAAAAAAGTAATCGTCATTTTCCTCAACTGGGGGAAATGCTTAATTGGAAGATACAAATATTTTCAAAAATCAATTAATAGCACAAATTTTGTAAACAAAATAAGTAATTGCGAACCTGGTGTACATTATACAATTTATATGAAAAATATTCTGATTACCATATTATAAGTTTCGTTTAGCATTCTGACGAACCTAACATACATGACAGAGATGGAGACAGAGAGAAAAGGAAGAGAGAGACTTCGAGAGGATGAGGGGTGCCAAGAACAGAATGATGATAAAATAAAAGGTAAATTTAGAAGTCGTTGTGGGAGTCCAGTTTGGTTAGTTACCGTCCAATATGAGAGGCAACACGCTGAGAGGTTATTGGCTCTCCACTCCCCTCTTTCAAGAGTAGGAGAGGGAAAAAAGAGAGACCCTAATACGATCATATGTGCTCCGATTCACTTCGATTCATCGAGGATGCCAATCAAAGATACACGACCAAAAAAAGTCTCGCTAAATTGCCTTTCATATTCAATTTATCTCATAGACTCGTGCAAATTTCCTCTCTTCGTGTGGCAACCCCCTCTTTATATATAGGCATCGGGCTTGTTAGTAACGATGTGTTGAAGCATGTGCTTGGGAGATCTACGTAACTCACTGCTTCTGTTTGCTGCTTCATCTATCAAAATGTGATTTTACATTCGTTAGGATTCACAGTTCCAATGCCCTTTTTTTCTTCAATTTTGAAGGATTTATTGAAAATCAATATGTTTGATGCTGGATTTTTACTCAGAAAGATCAACATCATCACATTCATTCACGAACAATTAGTTCCGAACATTATCTCTTTCTAAATATTTATCTCTTTCTGAATTTTCCTGTTCTTTAGCTCCTCCAGTTTTTCTTCTTTCTTCTCTTCATTTATCCCACCCCACCCCATCCCACCCCACCCCTCCCCTTCTCTCTCTCTCTCTCTCTCTCTCTCTCTCTCTCTCTATTTCTCTGTTACCCACTCACTCCTCAATATCATCAAATATAATGTAACGATTAGGCACGTATCACAAAAATAGATTCAAACATTAGGATATTATTATTTTATAATGCAATAAATATCTACATTCGTATGGAACTTTTCTTTAGAAGTTGGTAACAAAATAAAGAAGATGGAAGGCATATTTCTCTGATACAAACTGATATACAAAAATAAAACAAATAAAACAAAACAAAACTATATGAGCCCTGGCCACTGAGATGTTGTACAAAATGAATCGTCAAATATACAGGTTGCAATGGTTTTATTTATCTAGGATGAAAGATTTCTGTAATTCTTCATAAAAAATATGACACATTATGACAATTGCGATTGGAATAGGCAATTGTCCATACGTATGGTCCCATTCCCCAGACCCCAGCTACCTGTACAATATTAGGAAGTGTGCCCTCTGCGACACTTTTTGGAAACGAGGCACCGATGACTGGCATTATAAAGAAAAGGCAGAACCCTTCATACTCGATTTCAGTGTTTTCGTCTAAGTGAATTAATATGGCAGGCAAAAACAAGGTAACAAGAAAATAGGGCATTTGATTAAAGACAATTTAATGACCGGCGATCCAAGAAACTTACATTTTCGGGAAAATTATAGAAGTGTGTAGTTTAATAATTTCACTGGTAAAAGAAAAAAGTACAATGTATCTTGAGACGGAGCCTGTATTATCAAGATGTTCGACATTATAAGTTTAAAACATTTCAGTGAACATCAAAAATACATTATTTAAAATATGTTTGTCTTCTGTTTACTCAACGGTTCAACAAATATTTGTATCTTGAGCAGTCAATTTTATTTATATTATAAATGTAAATTACTTTGAATGTTATGTTTGTGAATTTGTTGCAAATGAAAATCAATAAAATCCCTGTGGAGGGAAAAATAGGTGGGATTTTTGTATATATTTTTTTAATGATAACTTGATCAAAAAACTACACGAATTAGGTCCTGATAGTTAGAATAGAATCATGGATATGCTGTAGGTAGAACTGATATTATCCATTATGATTAATTATAGCTTTATCAAGTATTTTGGGGTCCCGACAATGATCGATGAAGATGTATGACTGAAAAGTATCAATCAAATTTAAAATTGCTGCCTATACATTTTTACGACCTAATTCCTGGAACAAGATCTTGAGGTTTTGATAAATGGGCTAAGTCAAAAGTTATTCGCCATACTCTCTGCAAAGGATAAAATTGCAACCGACGTGCATGCGCAGAAGCAAATGTAGGTCAAACTAGTCACGTGACTGTCGGACGGGTCAGAGAGCTTCCGGTGCACGATGAGCTAGGAGCCATGTTTATTGTTGAGTCTAGTGATTTACATCTCCATGGTCACTACGTCCGTTTGTCATTTCACCCGACTCAAGATGCACAAAGACACTGAGGAAACACCTCATTAATTTAACCCATGACACCTTTTGGGACATAAGGGCGTATGTTACATCTTAGTTTTAGTTACAAGCCTTGCAGTTCCGCCCACCCACCCCCCCACCCCCTTCAGCTCGATCTTTCACTTCATTCAAAGTCTGCCCATGTAGCTCCACCCTCTCTCGATCTCATCTTTCTTTTCTTTTTTATTAATTTTCTCCCACTCTCATTAAAAAATATAATGGTTATATTCAGGAAGAAGATTAGGTAAACCCTGTCATATATTTTAATTAGGTTCATAGGAAGAAAACAAATTAATCTGCCTAGGTCGTTAGTATCACGCAACTTAATTTGACAAGTTCAACGAAAGTTGACAATTTTTTTGCTTTGTTTTGTTTTGTTTACATCATTGCTATTCCTAAACGTTTATAAGCTTAGTGTTAGTTTTGGCTTAGGAGGGGGAAATAATCGTCTGTTCGAGTAAGAACTACATTCAATTGCTCAAATTCCACATACTTGCAATATCAACCCACCCTAAAACTAATTAAGGAAAATATTCCCTATTTTTTAAAGCAGTGACATGAGTCGTTCTGTCACTAACATCTTCTCACTATACCAGAGGGACTCGACTCTCCATCGCGTAAAACACTATTTTGGGAGAGGGTTTCAACGATTGTCTTAATACCGGGTCCCTTCATCGTGATTCATCATTTGACATTTTCATTACGACTCTACACTGTCTCAAAAATCATCTTCAAATTGTCAGATTCCACCGATTCGTAGGATAATTCTTGTGAATCACATCTTGGCATTTTCATAGATCGCATCCTTCAGAAACAAAGTGGAACAAGGATAGAATCAAATTTATCATTCTTTGATATCAAACACCGCCTGAAGTTTGGCTTTGACATTTTGACAAAGGCGTTCGATTGTCTACAAACCTTGACAATTCCATCTTTCTTTGTCTAACTTTCTTTCCAGACAACTTTGGATGAACTTTATTTTAACACTCTATTATTTAGCTGATAGTTTAGAGAGATTTGCAACTTGGCAATGCCTGTTAAACTCGTGCATGACGTCACCTTAAAGGCACTTCTCTAATACTAAACAGAAAATAATCCTTTCTAAAGTGCAATGACGATTTTCCAAATTAAAAACCTCTTTTCAATCTTTAATTTTCAAGATTTACGAGAGACTGAGGCACAAACTACTCTAAAAACTAAACAAACTACAGATTTACATTGAGAATGCTGTCTGAGGAAAACGGAGGGTCTCTATCAACTATTTTATGCAAATCAGTACTTCTTTTTGACAAGTAAGATAATAATGGATTACTTTTAACGCAGATGGCGCCCGTGCTAGTTTTTGGCTGGCCTGTTGTTCCTTCAGTCATGCTCTATCGAGACTCACATACAAGGGCGCACCCCCCCCCCCCCCGCGCACACACAACTAGGAATCTAGAGAGGGAGAGAGGAAGGGAGAGAAAGAGAGAGTGTGGATGGAAGAAGAGACAGGAAGAAAGAATTGAAAAAATGAATGAAATTAATAAAATAGAAAACAAGAGAGGGGAAACAGTGAGATGGGAGAGAAAGAGAAAGATGGGAGAGAAAGAGAGAGAGAAAGAAATTGGGAGGAGAGGGGAAAGATCGAAAGGGGAAGACGAAGATTTGGGAGACAGTGAGGGAGGTAGAGGGGAACTCTTAATGAATGGCAAAATTGCAAGAGTTTAATAATGAGTCGGAGAATCGGTAGACTATAAACAAAATCAAAAGGTACATTAATTTAAAATTATTGATTCTCATTAACTTAAAAATATTTCAACATTTTGATATAAATTATGATTATTCTATGTTATTGATTTACTTTTTTATGTTTATTTTCTCTTTTTCCTCCGTCCGGACCCAAAGAAAAACAATCAATCCTGAGTTAAACAAATTGTATTAGCTTTATCTATTACCCAAAATGGCATAAACGTCATGTCCTTTCTCCAATGTACAATGACCTAAAGTTGGTCATAATATTATAAAAGGTTATTTGCTAAAATCTGTTTTGCTTTTTTTAATAAAATAAATAGATTTATGTCAAAATCTTGTCTCTAGGTTTTGATAGTACTACAGAGCCAGAGGACGGGTAAAATTGGACTACATGTAGAACGCAATGCATCTAATGATATAATTGGGACTGCATTGAAATTAAAAAAGCAATTGCATTGATACCAATGACACAAGAGTACTTTGAAAGGGGATTGCATTTTTCTTTGCTTCAAAAACAACACAACACATTTCGAGCAATAGTAACAAAAGAAATAAGGGGGAGGGGAGTGCGAAAATGCTACCGTGTATTCACCAGTGCAAAAACTGAGTGATTCTCCATTCCCATTTTTCTTTTCCTCTACCTTCCTCTTCCACTCCTCTTTCTCTACATCTCCTTCTGTTCCTCATCGACTTCTTACCTTCCACTCTTTTACCTTACCATCATTCCTATTTCTCCCCCTTTTCCTCTCCCTTCCTCCAACCTCTACCTTTCCCCAAATTCGTCTGCCTCTTCCTCCTCCTCCATCTCCTATTCGTTCTTCTTATTTTATCATTCGTTTTTTATTGCAACTCTTTATTTTCCTTTAAACTTATCAATAAATCTCCTAGCCTGCACGATGAGTGCGCTGATATTATCATTTTGATAACGAGACAGTCTTCACTTGGAGAACGACATCTCATGGGTAGAAGGGCAATGAAACAATTTTGTTTATTTTTCAACTCCAGCAAATAATAATCACTGGGAAAACATGTAGCGCTTAACAAAACTGCAGAGCGTTTATCGGTTTGTCTATTTGTGACTCTTTTTATTCTATCAACACAGTCACACCAACTCGCTTGTCATTCTTGCGAATCAACGCCACGCCATAACTTTTATTAGCCTGGCAGAGATAACGGAACAATTTTTATTGAATATTTACATCACCCGTCACTGGCGTAGCCTGGACTTAGCCATTAGTTGGGGGAGGATGTCGGGGGTGGGGGCTGCCTTACCAAGTGTATGAATATGCTTGAACGAGGTCATCGAATGAGGGAGGTGTGTTGGAAGGGTCAAATCACCTGCGTTGACCCCCCCCCCTTTCTCTCTCTCTCTCTCTCTCTCCCTCTCTCTCTCTCTCTCTTACCTCTCTCTCCCTTTCTCTACCCCCTTTCTATAATTTATTTTCGATTTGATTGGGGGCACATGCCCCCCCCCCCTATCAACCCATTTTTTGAGCTTCGCGTGATATGATGGACGGGTAGACTCACACATACCAAGAAGGCTTTTATAAAGATAAGAAAGTGAAAGGGCCCTCTTTCGTCCAGATTTGAAGAATGATAAGCTTTCTTGAAAAGGTCGTGCTTCGATCGTTGAACGAAGGAACATTTCGTATGTAAATTACTTTTCTCTTTTGGTCTTTCTTTCTTTCCTTCTTTATTTGTTTCTTCCTTCCTTTCTTTCTGTAACGAGTAAGAAGTTTATTTTGTGTATATTTTAGTGTATTTCAATATCCAGAATACACTCTTATTTCCACGGAGTCAAATTTCACTCTAAATGGCGTCAGCTGGGAGTCAACTCTATTCCTAGTTAAAGTGACACGGATTCCGAATCAATTTGACTCGGATTGTGTGGCATCAGCTGAGAATTGACTCAATTCAGAGTCAAGATGACTCCTTTTCCGTGTCAGTTTAACTAGGAATAGAGTTGACTCCCAGCTGACGCCATTCAGAGTGAAATTTGACTCCGTGGAAATAAGAGTGTACAAACTGCATGCATTATTTGCTGCTACTTGCTAGTTTGTACCAGGGACTTTTACAAGTCCCTAAATTATTGTACAAACATGGCTTGCCCTACCTAAAAAGACATAATGTTGCAATTTAAATTATGACTAGTGAAACACAATTCATAACAGGTGAATACAATATCTTAACGAGGAATTTTACAAAGACGTATGTACTTGGTTACATTACGAAAATGGCATAAAATAGGCCATTTTCATGATGTAATCTAATTTAAAGTTCCTCGTTACAAATTATTTCATTCACCTAATACGAATAATTTAATTTCAATAATCAGAATACGAGTTGCATACATTAAGTGTTGGTAGGTAGGCAGAGCCATGATGTTTGTCCTACCTAGTAACAATAAATTATATGCAAGTTGCATTCTGACTATTGAAATACAATTATTCGTAACACTAGCCGGTGGGTGAAATCATTTGTAAAGAGGCAATTAGCAAAGATTTATGCATTAAATATTACATTACTAAATTCTTAGACTGTTTCTAATTTCCATTATACAGACAATGAAACGAGGGGACATGACACTGGTATTTATATCTCCTTGCCCCCCCCCCCCCCACCCTCCCCCCACCCCCACCCCACCCCCACCCCCCCACCCCCCCCGCAATTTAGAAAAAACGGAGGGGTGATTTTTAAAGAATACTTTTGTAAACAATACAAATAGAATAGTAGTAACAAGTTACTTTATTTCTTCTTCTTTTTTGTAATACAAAATTTTGAGTAACTTATCACCTTGCCGATTTATTAGGTAAAACTTGTTTGTCATACATTTTATGGAAACTTTACACCAACTTTTGTCTATTTTGTGCAATGTACATTGAAAGTTAATAATCAATGTTGTTGATCAAAGGCGTCTTTATTGTTATTAAAGTACATATATGGTTATGAGATGCCTACAACTTACATGGTATGAGAAAGAACATTAGGAAAATTGATTAAGTTCGAGCATCAGACCTAATGTACTTTCACACGCTTTCGTTTCTTGAATGGCATTCCAAAACTTCAAGATAGTTCTAACTCGATTAATTGTTTATAATAACTGTTTAAAGACCTAATCAAATGATGTTGCTCGTGCTTTATCTTGATGTCGGTGACAGCCCTAGATCAATGAAGTATGGCTAGATTGTTTCCCAGACCGTTCGATTCAGTCTTCGTGGGCTAAGGTAACCTATATCGTTTATGAGTCTTTGTATATATTATATACACAGACCCAGTCGGTACATAACATGGTGTGTGGCATGGTTCACATCGAGCATTATCACTGAGTTTGGTTTATTTTCATGTTTTGAAATCTCACGCATGTGCCATCTTATCTTCAAGTCCAACATTTTGATGTCACTTCAGTCGGAGATGTTCCCCTGATGTTGTCTTTCCTCAGATTTTCCCATGACTTGGGATCTCTATCTTTTCACTGTATCTCCTTCTATCTGACGTCATCGGGTCATAATGATAACACGGTTCGAATTATCTTCGGATTAGCGGGTCCTATGGTATCTTCAAAGTTGTGAAGGCACGCGACTCGGGAGATAGCCAGATAGGTGTGCGATTATCGCTTAAACCATGTAAAGTACACAGATCATGTGGTCACGAACGATCAGACCTCACACAAAATTAGAGCAATTAAGCAATCATGAGTTTATCAGGTAAGGAATAGCTTATGATATCCATATCATCTATGTTGATATGCCTATCCTTTGTTCCGTAACCGAAGCAGAAATCGACCCGTTGTAAAATCAAACAGTGTGCCGATGGCTTCGTATCGTTGATTTTACATCAATATTTGAACAGCTTCTGAATAATGATCAACTAACGACAGACCGCTGAGAAAGTTACCCCCCATATCAAGTTAGACTACGAGATTACGCTATCAAACTACTGTAGTTTATCGGATTTATAAAAATATCAATAGATTGGCACGTGCCAACTTTATTTCTTTAGAAAGTAGTCAAGTTCATGGTATCTATAGGTTTGATATCGACTAAAGTAAAATCTCAAACAAACAAAAAAATCCTCATATTAAACCCCATTTTATCATACTTTGTTGTATTTTTGTTCGTGTTTGTGTTTAAAGAACGTGCTGATAACGAAAAGCAATATTACAACGAAATAACCTTTAGATTTCATCGTATTCCTATAGCTCTCCTTGTTGAGAAAAGGAAAAGGGGCAAAATTGCCTATTTAAGGGCATCGGTATCCCTTTTTCAAATAAGGAAGTCGTACCATTTCCCAACGTTCTAAATGAAAAAGTCCTCAGGGTCCCATGTCGACAAATGTAAAAATAATGATTAAAAACAAAAATTAAGGATCTTTTAGTTTCTAGCCATAAGTTCCAAATTTTCCAAGAAAAAAACTAAAGACTGAAAAAAATCATATATTCTGAATTACCCGGGGCCCCTGCCTTAATATTCCTTTTATTCCAAATGTTATGAGCAAAAAGAATGAACATAATATACCTAATCAATTTGATACTTTGACGATTTGCTTTAAATTGAAACAGAAGAAGAAAAAGAGAAACATAAGAAATACTGTACAAGTGAAGAGGGTGAAAAGGCAAAATCTCGACGGAGGGTTTTACAAAGTACGATCGGTTAACTCCCTCGAAGGGATGAAATTAGCCTTTTCATTCAGAAACTAGCATTTCAACAATTCAACATTTTAAACAAAATAAGACATAATTAGAGAGTTTTATCCTCTCATTCACCTGCTCACCGACAAGTACTTTGCCACCGCGAATCGGATTATGCAGACCTAAACTACGCCATCGAAACAGCTAGCCAAACATATCGTTCGGGTTGATTGAATTTACTTGTTTGAAAGTGACATCTGATATGCCCTCGCTCGTTTTACCTTTCAACTTCTCCGATCCATTCATGAGTTTATGTACAGGTGATAAATATTGTAAAGTGTGAACGACCCCGTCAATACTACGAACTCCGATAATCTTAATTTTTCCAAAATTAAGGAAGCAATGTATGAAAATAAGGAATGGCGATTGACAACAACCTAATACGTAATTTTGCGACGTCTACCAGGAGAAATCAACAATTTAAAAAGATTGAAGAACAAATTAAGATACAATCCCTGATATTTTGATTATTTCTAATTTCATAAAACCTGATAATGAATTGTGAATGTACAACGAATGTATCGTTTTGGAATCAATTATTAAAAAAAAAATTAACAACAACAACAACAAAAATATCCCTGGATTGGGCTTTGCAAGAAAGAAAGTAGACAACAGTAAAGAGAACGCACTTTATATTTTACTCCTTTTATTCACTTTTCCGTTTTAATATACAAGCATAATGTACGATACATATAATGTAAATACAAATACAAGCTTATACAGTGATAATGCAATATGAGAAACTTCACCAATCAGTTGTATGATAATATGATAAAACTCTCGCAAAAACCCTCTGTCGGAGAATACAAAATGAATGAGAGAGTATATTGGAATAAACGTATGTTCATTGAGACCGAATGAGAACAGATAACGCACTCCGACGGCGGTGTCGTCACTGCGGAGTTGCATCCTTATCTAGCATCGTCATCATCAGTTTCACTTTCTCTTTCTCCGGTTAATTTTTCTCTTTCTCCTAGGCATGAATTTTTTCTTCTTTAATTCTGTCACTCTCTTTCTCCTGTTCGCGAATACCCTCAACTCTAAAATAACTCTCCTTCTTATGTCACCCTCTTCACCTACCTGATTTGTTAAAAACATATAATCCACGCCTACATCTTCTTCGTTGAGCTCGGTTGTCATGCAGCCTGCGTTGTCCTCTTCGACTCCTTCGCGCAGTCTGTCGAATCCATTCCTGTCTCTTCATTCACGGCAATGAGTTGGTCGCCTCCAATCGAATCACTCTGTAATTCTATCAAAAGTGAATCCATCTTCTAGTCAAGAACCTGTGCATCAAAACAAAAAAAGAACGACATAAATCAAGATTAATTTGTTAACCGTTTTCGTGTTACGTTACTACTACTCTTTTGCACTGTTCCTAGAGCTATATGTGCAGTGCATGTTACACAATACGTAACTTCCGACATAGCAATAGACGGTTTATCAAATGTATGGATGTTTCTTTCCTGGGGACCATGTGAGGAGTCATTCCATTATAAATGAGTAAACTATAATACTCGGAATTCATTCTACATACATAACTTGTTGATATGTCGGGCAAGCTTTCAGATTATCAATAACAGCCCAAATTTTGTTTTAAAGGTATGCATAAAATTTGAATATGTTAGTAAACCGGTTTATTGTGTCTATTTGCTATGGGGGGGGGGGGGGCTTTCTATAAAGGGGAAGTTTCACAATAAACCAGTTATTTAATGTAGGCCTATGCGGATGTTTTGCATACTTCCTCAACAGATGTTGCTCCAGCTGAACAAAAAAAAAGTACTTTGCAAGACATCCATCGAAAAAATTCATAAAAGTTGGCTTCCATCCATAAATATGCTATTGTACACACAGATGCATTGAACATACTATGTCACCGGGGCCGCTTGTATTGCAGCTCATTAAGTTATAACAGGTTAATGGATTAACTCGTAATGATATATATAACCATAAATAATTTGTTATTTTCAAAATGTAGTCCCTGAATTCACCCCGTTATCCTCATCAATCTTGATTATAATACCCAAAACAATATTCCATCATGTCTTCCTATAATTTTTCGAGACAATTAATACAATTAGCAATACTCTTTGATACATATGACATTCATATAGGGTTAAAAGAGCCATTGCTCCACCATAATTATAAACGCTTATGTTTTCGCCTTCTATTACTATCATTAATTAAGATGTCATTGGACAATATAAAATGTGTTGAAAATTGATTAACCATATCTTATCTAAAGATTATGTTCCATTCTTTTTCTTTGCAGGACAAGAAGTGAGACAAGTATCTTTGAGTGACGATTGATGGCTAGGATGAGAAGTGTCATCACTCATATCATACACCGCACCCATCATCGCGACCAGCACTTGCGTAGCGGAGAGGGGACAGTGAGGGGGGGGGGGGGGTGTAATTCTGATGTGATCCGAAGGGGCCGCCCACGACCTTAGGGGGAAAAAAACATTTGTGGCAGCAAAGTATATACCCAATACCCTTGCCTTTTTGCTGAGTGAATCTAGACAGGCTGGTAGGACATTTTGAATCATATTCCAAAGAAGAACAAAAATCATGAATGCGATTTACATACACTTGTCCTCAATTCCTACAATCCCTATTCATATTCTTTTTTTTAATTGTTCTTGTTTTAGCCATTCACCTTTATAATCGCTTGTTATAAATTTGAGGTGGGACCACATCCTCGCTTGTATCCGCCTCTGTACACAAACATAAACCTCTTTCAGTATCGAAGGTAATTCTGATTCTATTTTGTATAGAATCGACTATTAAAAGGAACAAAATGTCATCTTTAGATATTTTTTTTAAAGAATGTTTTCTTTTAAACGTTTCGCATTCAACATATTTTTAACAAATATTTGATGTCAAAATGTCACTTAAATTATATCTTAATGCGAAAGAGGACGTAATTTAAGACACATTTCTGCAAGGATTTCAAAACAAATGTGTTTGAAGTCGAATATTGATGAAATAATACAAAATGTAGGTTTTCTGCGTACAACAGAAATCCTAAATTATGTTTTCTTTTATCATTATATCTTCAAACACAATTTTGTTGGGGGAAGTCTTTGCAAAAGTGTGTCTCAAAGCCCCACTGCAATACTTATAGCTACTTGCGCCCTCTATATTTCAAACAATGCCTAATCGGTGACCGTTGGTTCCCCATGGTCCCTTTTTCTTATGTTAATTGAGAGCTAATTTGATGAGATAACCAGCTGTCAGTGACCATGCAGGGAGGTTTAATCCCTCCTGGCCAAACTTGTGCAAATATGCTTTAAATGACATCCTCTTTTACTTTGAAACAATTTAATTGAATTTTGCCATCAAATTTGGGGCTCCCAACACTTCGGAGGGGCCGTAAAGTTGATGTTTCTTGAAAAATTTTCGCTATCACCGATAACATCTTGTAGGCCTATTGCAGCTGATTCATCATGATGGGTACCTTTTTTGTATGAATTACAAACATAGATATATGAGGCCATATTCGTCTTATTTTGTTAAATAAATGGGAACTTAGTTAGGAGAGCTATACCGGCTTCTAAAAAAAAAAGGGGGGGGGGGTGAATAAATGTATCCTGCCGGACGTAACATAAAGATCTCTGGGTCATTTTATATTGCCGTACCGCCCGTTACCCATGGAGCGTCAGAGACTGGAATTAGCATTGACGCACCATGTGAAGATGATATCACACATGAAATTATTGCAAAATGAAAAGTGAAAACATTGCGTTTAATTGCCGGCGTGTGTGATAATGACGCTTGTTGGGTGGTAATAATGCAACCTGACGCATCTTGTTCAACGGGCACTACAGGCCAGTATATACCTGCGTCAAGAAATCGCGTCATCACCCTAACCCTGACCTTGAGCACTATCCTGTATTACCTTTAAGTGTTGCTCAGCTTTGTTTGATCTCGGGATGTTGAAGTTTAGTCTGGTGGATCCCTAACAAACGACATCTTCTCACGAATCACAACACACACTAATCCTACTTAATCCAAGTTTGTGTTGGGACGGATTTCTCTTTCTTTTTAAACATTATGAACAAGCTATAAAAAAAATGCATGGACACGTCCCTGGGTGCCGCGTCAGGGGCGGCTCAAGGATTTTGTCAGGGAGGGGAGAGGGGGGAGGGGGTCCTAATTCCCAAAATATTTCTGACAAGCACAAAAATTAGTTATCAAAGTTAAAAGGTGGTCCACTCATGACGGTGAGGGAGTCTAATACACACAAAAACTATAACAATCAAAAAAAGGGTTGGGACCCCCCCCCCCCTACCTCTCTCTCTCTTTCTCTCTCTTTCTCTCTCTCACTCTCTCACTCTCTCTCCCCCCGATCCGCCTCTGCGCTTGCTTTTAACACGTTCATTGGCAAAATCTGCCAGGTGAAAGGGAAACCATGCTGAAGGAAAAAAAATCAGCTGATATTTTTATCAAATCTTTGTTGATCATCTCCCAAGTTACAAAACCACTTGAACCGGAAGTATTGACTCGTTCGAAGGTTCCGGTTTTACTTATGTCTACTATATGAGGATTTTTATAGGGGCAACACGTTACATATAGTGATGACATAATGAACAGAATAGATGCTGGATAATATGACGATTTGTAAACGTATATTTGTGGACGCTTCGTTTCGGGGAGGGATATTGGGTTTTCTAGGACCATCAGGGGGAGGGGTGGCTACATGTATGTTTGCTACACCCTTTGCCGTACACGCCACGGTGGTGGGGGCTAATATAATGACTAGAAGCTAGGGCCCGGTAGCCCCTACGGGTAGTAATTCATAATTCCCAAGATGCATTGCCAGAAAAATGTCAATAAGATAAAGGGAAGAAAGGTTTAAAATGATCATTACATTCTACAAACGATTTTCTAGTGGGAAAATGTATATGCCCCCCCCCCCTCCCCCCACTCCTGCGACATTTTAATTATTATTATGGCAAGCACTGAAAAATGAGTTACTTATTGTAACTCTCAAACTCTCATTAGTGTCTGGTGTGAAGACTAGAGCTATCATGTCGGCTCTCCCATCTAGCCATCCATAGCCGTGATAGCGTAGTAGAGACGAAGAGTTATTATCTTATTTTGACTGCCGTGATTTACTGCGCTTTGACACACGTTTAGCCGTAAATATAATCTCATAACAAGCATATCAATATTATTTTCGCGATATTTCAAATATGCCTTGTTTCAGAAGGAGGGCCCAATGTATGAACAAAACCCCCGGTGTTAACACGGTTTAAAGAGCTGAGAAGGAATAAAATGATGATGTCAAACCTTACTAAAAAATTGAAAATGGGCAAAAATAAGCTCTCCTGCATTCTCCGTTCATTTTGTTATTTGCTATTTACATTTAAGAGAATGTCATCTGTATCCAACATGCATGCGTTTATTGTAGTTTCGGTTATTTAAACGGATTACTGTCATGACTGTGTTGCACGAATGTGTACCCTTTATCCCAGGTAATAATTTAGTATACATGAAGTCGATATATATGTAAAATTTGAACGTATATGACACTGTTAAGACAGTGTTTGGTTCGTGGTCTTAAATAAACTAAAGTCAAAACCAGACTTCATAAAGTAGAAAGCATCTTTCTTCCTAAAATAATTTGGTTGTAGTAATATAAGATTGATTTATCACGAAAAGTTAAAACATTATTAAGGTGCACAACACTTTTGATCAATTTATCAAACGCAATGACGTAACAAATTGCGACCGAGTATTCTTTAAATGATGCATTGAAATAATCTCGTCGTCCAATCAGCATAATTAACATACTAAGATATACCGCATCTCATGGACAGCAAAAAATGTCATCTCCATTTGCGTATCACGGCCCAACCAAAATAAGACATGAGATCGCACACCGTGTGGACAGCAAAATTACATTTTAAAATAAAACCAGGTTAAATTTGCCGTATGGACGACGAGATTATTTCAATGCATCATTTAAAGAATACTCGGTCGCAATTTGTTACGTCATTGCGTTTGATAAATTGATCAAAAGTGTTGTGCACATTAATAATGTTTGGGGAATTTCAAAACGAAGTTTTTTTTTCTTGCAAGAAATCAAGACCTTTAACCAACTTGGACGCCATGTTTTTCCTTCTCACGAAACGATGGCGATGAATTGGCACCGAATTCGTCTCCGCTTGTCACCTTCCCGAGCCCGCCAAAATTTATCGCCTGCGTAAAACAACAAATACACAAAATTCAGGTATTCTTGTCTGCCTTACCCGTCGTGTGCTCATAAAACAAGCCATGAGTCGTGTTTGTAGTTACAAGGTTCAAAATTTATATACATAATCATCTCAAAGTTTTCATTTCTCATAAACGTCACAAAAACGTGGAACATCGTGAAGTCTAATTTGGGGACGAGAGAATAATATCGGCCGTCGTTAGCGAGGAGGACCAAGGAATTAAGATGAAGCATCGCTTGTCTAATAG
This sequence comes from Strongylocentrotus droebachiensis, assembly GCA_035222895.1. Classification (NCBI taxonomy): domain Eukaryota; kingdom Metazoa; phylum Echinodermata; class Echinoidea; order Camarodonta; family Strongylocentrotidae; genus Strongylocentrotus; species Strongylocentrotus droebachiensis. The sequence goes on along the minus strand of JAVYIG010001707.1, from coordinate 204,613 downwards.
AATGTTGTTGATGTCTTTTCTCATCAAACTACCATTTCGTGATAGCACGCAATTCGCTCATAGCGCATCCACAAAGGCAAAGGTCTCATTGTAAAACCATGGAGATATAATATATATCTCCATGGTAAAACCACGGGGCTACACCCGAAACTTGCATAATTTGAAAATATCTGCTTTAAAAAAAAAGACTTTTCCTCTTTCACATTGTTGAATAAGCAATTATTACTCGAAATATTCTCCAAAGTTAAAAAAGGTGCTAGATATTTTCATATGATATTTGGATAATGGATCTCTGCATATTAAATTACCAGCATTTTGATCTGCGAGTGCGGTGTCGGGGCGGGTCGGGACAGAGGCAGCGGGGGGGGGGGGGGGGATGTGTGGATTGGGGAACAAAATTGTGATTCTTATGATCATTATCATATGAAGGCAGGCGTTTTTATATGGGGAATTTCATTCTATGAGGGCTAAGATTGGTGGGAGTTAGGGTCCGTGTTAAAATTAACTGTAAATTAATGTTCACTTACGCCATTACGGAAACTTCTTAAATGTAGGCCCACCGCTGACCTGAGTATGACAATCAACTTTCAAACAAGTTCTTCTTATAACGTTACATAATTAATTAAACATATATTGCTGGGTAGACAGTACAAAAAGCATACGATGTCAACTCTATAAATCAAAGTACCAACTCCCTTGAATGTAAACGAAGACATTATATCTTACTCTAATAAACAAAGTGAAAAATTGTCATATCAGAAGGTAGAATGACGGGCATGCACCCAAAAGCACTTATTGTTCATATTTGTGTAAGTGGTCAAAATATAAAAGATAGTCTTGTCCAAGCCTGTGGTTTCATTTTTTCACGGTGGATCAAAAAACATTGTCCATGTACGGCTGCGAAACAGGCTAGTTACCATTATAATGGATATCAGCGGGGGTAAGAGAGAGACATGTTTACCCACATAGCCCACCCCTAGGGGCTCACGGGTGCATGGAACACCCACCAGGGAGACAGCTAGGTGACGTCATGAAGACAACTGATGACGTCACAAGTGGATCGACAGCTCGAGCAAGTTTGAATAGATGGGTTTCAAGATACATTCACTCGATAATCTTGCTAAATATGTAGCCATGTGTGAGGATTTTAATTCATTTGTAATAGATTGGTCTCTTTGGTGACTTAGAATTTCACATCTGTAACATTTTTTTACTTCGGACTTTAATTTCTTGAATTATAGACCTTCTCGGACTTCATCGCGGACTTCCAATCTTTTGAAATCTTCTATAAATTGCGCTCTTTCCATATTTCCGTGATACCAAGATGTTTACTTTTGTTTTGTTTAGTTTCTTAATAATCACCTTCCTCTTTTTCTCCTTTTCATACTCCTTTTCTCCAGATTCATTTATTCGCTTTTCACTCCCATTATCATAACTATATTTACCTTGATGTTATTTGTTAAGCGCGTTGTATATTTAAAAAAAATATAGTATCGCACGGTGTATATATTTTTGTTTCTTTCGAGACTAATGCTCGACCAGGACACACCAATTCCTAGCCAGATTCCACCTGAACATGTCGTGCCTTGATTATAGATTAACATTTGCAAGTTTTCAAACGGATATTCCTTTGTTTTACGATGTTAATCCCTCCTGCGCCCATCTTCCTCCAGGTTTCCTCTGCGGTGACGCCATTGCTGTACAACAAGACATAGGGATCGCGTGCCAAAGCACCACATCTTCACCGCACACACCGTGTCAATGTTAAACACATTAATTTCATTCGCTCTATCTTCTATCTCCTTCTCTCTCTCCCTCTCTCTATCTCTCTAAACTCAAATTATATCAAAACTTTGGAAGAGAAAGACGTATGGCTGTCATTATGTTTGTATTTTCCTTCCGTTTCGCGCTCGATAGCGGGGAATGAAAACAAGATAATTTCTTTTTTTCTTTCCAGAGATCGAGCTTGTTGGACCCGGCGAACATCCGCGGCACATCAGCACCTGATGATGGACGTACCGTGTCTGGATGTCGAGGGGGAAGGCGGGCTGTGTACACCAAAATGATTATGATTTGGGGGTGGAAGCATTTAATACAAGAAATAACTGATCCATACAACAAGCAAGCATGCACGTGACAGCTGACGAAGAGTCAGAGAGAGAGAGAGAGAGAGAGAGAGAGAGAGAGAGAGGCGGCATGCATGTACAGTTAACAGCTAAATTATTCATACCCTCACCAACTTTTGTAATTTGTGAAGTATATGTGAAAAATTGATTTGTCCCCATTTATGTATCTTGAGAATATGACATATCAAAGCTTATATCTAAAAGTATTCAACAAAGGCCCTAATTCAGGCCGTCCACCATTCATTCTTGAATTACGAATAACACAAAAAAGATCGTATTTACCAGGGGTGTGAATATTTATGGGAGAGCGATTGTCGGCCTCATACTTTGATAAAATGTGGTATTGTTAGCTACATTCTATACCTTTCCCCAATTTTGGTGAACATTTTACATCTATGTTTTTTTTCTTCTTCAGAAACAGACTAATGATCTAAATACAGTTATATCTTGTTGACGAAGGTTATGTCGTTGATTTGAACGAGTATTTTCTGGTCTTATTTTGATTTTGGTCCCTCAAATATGAACTTTATTTGCAGACAATCCTCTGAAACCTTGTAAACGCACATGAATACAAAATCTCTATTTTGAAATACTCTTTCATTTGAGATGGTGTGGTATTATTGGGTAATTCTTTAAAAAAAGAAGCTTGTTACATGATCTTTTATTTTGTTTACAATTCTACCGGTTTCATTTTTATAAAGTAATCTGATAATTTCCCAGCATCTCAGGATATAGCATTCCAAAGGAAACATAGTTTCACATGTTTGATGCACTTGTGTTATATTTATACAAAACTTACTCCTGGTAATTATGCTTATATTTAGGCTTATGTATTGTTTGCATACCTTTGACCGCTTTAGCTTGGGACATTGCCAACAAATCTTATTCATTGGTTTCCTTTTTAGATTTTAAGTGCATGGAAGTGCTGAATTCATCGTTGTATGCAATATTCGTTTTATCTTTTGAATAAACACAAACTGTTACATCCATACTTGCCATTTTTTAAATCATTTCTGGCCAATACATGCCTGCTTTATCAATATCATGATAAGTGTGTTAATTTGTATGTTATGCTATAGTATGATGTTATGTACCGCTGCTGTTTACTTCATGAAGTTTTCAGGTTAACTCAATTAAGACTTGCAATTTGTACATTGATTGTGCATAACTTTTTTGTTATCCTTTAATGCGCTTTGTTCCAGTGCCTTTATAGTTGCTATATGGCTGCGTTGTTTTCTTTGAACTTTCTTCTTTCTTGACCCATAACTTGCAGCATTTATCTTCTTTTTTTTTGTTTCGTTATTTGTTATTATTACTTTTGTTCCTTTAGAGTTTTAAGTATTATCTCTTAAGGACTCAAACTTTTATTTTGCACATTATATAAGAGAAAGACATTATCTTTTTAAGCATTAGAAATGTGAATTCATACATGCATCTCCAGAAGAAAATGTTGTTTTATCTGATTGATATTTTCGACATTTTTGTTTTTATATTTCATTTGTGAATTTGACTTACTCTTTAATATTGGCAGACCTGGTACTATTTTCTTAAGAAGATACTCGAAAAGTTACCTTTCAAAATACAGTTGCACTTTATGTGAATTTTTGCTGTCGATTTAGAAAAGTTACATTCAATGTCTCACCTAACATAAATTTTATAATCTGCAAAGTACACATGGCTTTCTTCATGAGAAGAATTGAACAGTATCGAATCGGAATTATTTGACAAACATGAAATATTATTATCTGTTATTTCTCAACCTTCCCATCCCGTGGCTTCCTACTGTGCTCTCGACTGACAAGGTAGATGGAATTCAGAAAAGTTATGTAAACAATTAACTACTTTGATCAGAAACGATGCTTCCTCCGTGTAAAGCCGGGTAGAATCTCTGTATATATATTTTCTCAGCACCCGACTAGCTTTCTTCCACTGTTTTTCTTCACTTTGGACTTGAACTAGAATAGAGATCGTGCTGTGACAAATGCTTCTCTTGTTATCTGACGACATAACTCCGACAAATCGAAAAGAAAATATCAGCATGTTCCTACATATACAAATCGAAGTGCTATCCAACAGCGCATGCCATTATAACTAGCAGCTTTGTTGAAATCAAAACCAAAGTCAAGCTAAGTTTTTCAATCCTCTCTTTTTATACCCCAGAATTTATGTTAGCCTCTAAAAAAAACTTGGGCAAAGTTTTCGCAACGATATCTGTCAAAATACTCCGCCTAACGCTTCCCGGGAGTTGGGAGGCATCGGGTCGGCCGCGGGGTGGTGTGCAGTTTTCACGCGCTCGCCTTTTTTGTTTACTTTAATGGGTGGTCAATTTCTCCAAAGCAAAATTTCAAAATAAACACGAGTTCCCTACAAGACGACTTGGGTGGGCAGGTTTAATTGATGTGGATATTTTCTAAACAAACGGTACGGTTCGGTCGCACCTGATTGGTTAACTGGCAGGAGACCAAAGCGCAGTTAGCAATGACGTGTCGTGGAGAGCTGCACGGAGACAGACTCGTAAAGTATATGCTAGAAAAATCCTTTCAGTTTCAAACCATAAGAGAAACCCGGGATTGCTCGGCTGTAGAAATCACTGTTGCGTGTACTGGAAGGGCAGACTTCTCTCTCTCTTCTTCTCGTCCAGAAAGTCAACTCACCGAACATGCATCAACATTTAACAATCCTAAAAGAAAACAAAAGGCTGTAGAGAAAACAGCCCAAACAAGTGCCCGGCAGCCCATTTAGGGGCAGAGAGTGAGTGACTAGATATCTAGAGTGATCTCGACCGCCAACCAAGACACATCTCACCTTCATCGCTCTACTTCATTACAAAACTGATTTATTTTACGCTCCATGGATGCAGGGAGGACCTTGGATTGTCATCCTTCAACAGACTTGAACTAATTTTCTACAAATCTTCATCGAACATTTTCTCCGGACTTTGTAATCATTTATTGTATTAGAAATCAGGATGGCATCACTGAGCGCCTTTTATTCGAGCTACGCGGCCGCCGCCCACCCGGGACAGTACCTTTTCGCCGCCTCGCCCGCAGCTCCGTACTTCTACAGCTTCAGGGAAGGGGCGTTCTCTAGCCCCCTCCCAATGAGTGCAGTGCCCCCGCTCCAGCGCCGAGAGGCTCCCCAGAAGCCCCCATACTCCTACATCGCCCTCATCGCTATGGCCATTCGAAACTCATCCGACAAGAAAGTCACTCTGAACGGCATCTATCAGTTTATCATGGATCGATTCCCTTATTACCATGACAACAAGCAAGGCTGGCAGAATTCCATCCGCCATAATCTCAGTCTCAACGATTGTTTCGTTAAAGTAGCGCGAGAGAAAGGAAAGCCGGGAAAGGGCAACTATTGGACGCTCGCGGCCGACTGCGAGGATATGTTCGAGAACGGCAATTTTCGACGTCGAAAGCGACGGCCTAAAGCCCCCAATAATCAGATTAACAGTACAAATGACGTAACCAAGCAGAACGACAAGGACAACGAGGAGGAGAATGAACCCAGTAAAGACTCTTCGGATACTATTAATCGAAACATCGATGTCGTTAGTGATGGTGACGACAAATATATCGAATCTGATAGCGATTCGGCCGACGAAAGTGCCTCAAGAGCAAAAGAGAGCGACAACGAAAAGAACTATGATGACGAGGAGTATGATAATAATGCTAATATCATTAAGAAAGAACAAGTAGTCATTGATCGAAACCTAGTGAATTACGAGGACAAGGATTCTCAAATGATCTCCATGAAGAACTCAGTAGAATCCAACAGTGGCCATCTTCCAAACTTCTCTCCGAAACTCGACAATGATCTCGAAAAATACTCAAGACCCGAGGTGAGAAAACCTGTGTTTTCAATTGACAATATTCTTGCATCCCGCATGACATCGAACGTCGACTCCACGGTGAAACCTGTGAACGGTCTCAAGCGAAGTCGAGAAGATATGCTTGATTCGCACCCATCTCGTAATCATATGGACAATGAACTCCTGGTCGCGAAAACTCGCCGATTGTGTTCCCCGTCACTCGCAAAAGTTCAAGCTGCCCAATACTACGAGAGGGAGAAAATTGGATCGAGAAATCTATCCTACGGGATGGTAGATGACTACTGTCGGAAAGTCGAATCGCCGCCATCGCCCTCCTCTCCGCCCTCGTCTAGCGCTCTATGGCAGTCGACAATGCTGCAGAAGCTTGCTTCTCAGGCGACATCGCACTGCTACACATGTGCGGCATCGACCGGCGTATCAACAGCCGTACCCGTCAACAACCAACACCACCACCATCCTGGTTATCATCCACGAGATCGTGTAGCCTCGTCGGACGATGTCGCAGCGTCTCACCCCGTCTACCCATCTCTTCTTCAATCTCACTTCCCCTGGGTATTGAACTCGGGTGCGTTGTGTGGGTCTTCTCAACTGTCGACATCATCGGCCTTGCCGTTGATGACGATACCGTATGCAATCAAACCATGGCCGATCGAGAACTCCCGATCCGCAAGGGACAGGGCATATCGTCTTTGATTACAGTGTCACTGGACTCCTTTGAAATTATAATACTTTTGAGAAGATTGAAATAAGTAAAATACGGACCTTGGACCAAATAATTGTCATTGCATAAAAATACAAAATCTATATACGCTATTTCATTTCAAAATTTTAATTGTCTAAATGTAATTGTTTGTAAAGCGTTTCAGTTAAAATGAGTTTTAGATTTTATATGTTCTATTATATTGTTATGTTACTTTTGAAATGGGAAGATAGCAAGGAGGGTGGTAAAAAGAAATGTTTAGAAGAACAAAATGCCACCCCAAGTTCTTATTCTTAACAATTTGAATGTGACTAACTTTGGTTGCTTTTTAATTAAAGAAAACAGTTAGCATGAACAATCTGCTCCTGTTAATATGATAATGATAAAAATGGAAACAAAATTTGTTTTATAGTCGTCTTAATACTTTGCAATATTTATTTGTGTATTTGATGTGAATATTTAATGTACAATATATCGTGTAAATATTGTGTAAAAACGAAATGTGTTATTATGAAAGTTAGATTCAACAAATACCAAAGCCTTACTAGTTGAAAATCGTTATAGTTGATGTGTGTATAGATGTCGGATGTTTATGTGTAACATAATTTCTTTTCTGAATCACAAGCGTGCCTAAAAAAATCCTTTCGTTCTTATCTTATTCATGCACATGTATGTGATGAGGATGTTCATTAACTTCATGGGTACCCTCATCACTGTTTCATTATTTGATAAACTTTCTTTGAATATTTGTTTTCCTTTCTTATACTGCACTCGGTTAACTTTTTGTTTCACCGTGTTCATCATTTTCTAACAATCAAATTGTACATCTGATAATGCAAGTTTAGATACATGTACATGAATAAGAAAGACTTTCTAGAAATGCTGCATAACTTTGCGTGATCATAAGGCTAATATTTCGTTTGAGAATACATACGAGATCTGTTAAAAAATATATTAAGCTAAACCAGTTAATCAGCTGAAATATTGTTTATGATATTGAAAGTGAATTTTATAAGTGAACCTCTTATTTCAAGACATGTAAGTTCATCAATATTATTTTGAAAAAATTAGTTCTAGACATTGTTGGTTATAGACATTATTTTTCGTTTGTAGTCTACGGATTCAACAAACTGAAATCTAATCAATTGCCTCAACACCATTTTGTGAATATATGCAGAATTGTTTTAAACCATAACTAAAAACAACCAAAACAAACTTTCTAAATTTGCCCGTAAATGTAGAATGATCAGTTGATTTTTCATCGTGATATGAACCAATTATGTACTTCTATCTTTGTTGCAATCCTTATATTACACTTCGTCGATAGTGTTTGCAATGATTTAAGAGATGAAATGGTCTCTTAGATACGATGTACGATTCTACCTCTCATTTAGCGGGACAAAAATAAAGAATGTATTTCATTTTTGTTTCTTGGAGACATTAATCATCTTGTTTTATAAGAGCAATTAATGCTACATAGACGATCAATTCGATTCTATTTAGGAAAATGTTTGCAGTAATGAAATATCGATACACTAAACCCAAATTGATTTATTTATTTTTTCTAATTTTTTGTAATTAAGAAAGAATAATTAGACTTTCTAAAAATGTTGACATTCCTTTGTATCGAATGCGAAAGATTGTCTTCTTATTTCCAAAACGATAATTAATTTTTCTTACATCAAATTGTGTCTTCATTTTTTTCTTCAGCTTTTACTACCTGCCTATTCTATGCAATGTGCTATAGTCAACTAATGATTAATAATTAGTTTCATTGTGAGTCAGAAAGGGTGACAAATATTAGCGCCTTAATACTTGTTTTGTTCTTGCATATTGGCGATTTTTTAGATGCATCTTCTTGCAGCTGAACGCTTGAGATATTGTTTGATTCTAACATAGGTAATAATAAAATGATCGAATGATCAATAGAAGAATATTGAACAATTTATTGTGTTGTGCATGATTTTATTTTAGGCTGCCATATTCAGGTGATATTTGTGTGCAGAGTGGTTGACATAAACGAATGGATTGAATGATGGATGGGTGAATGAATGAATGAATGAATGAATGAATGTATGACTGAATGAATGAATGAATGAATAAATAAATGAATGAATGAATGAACGAATAAATGAATGGACGAATGAATGAATGAATGAACGAATGAATGAGTGAATGAATGAATGATAACACATGAATGAATGAATGTATGAATAAATGAATGAATGAATGAATGAATGAATAAATTAATGAATGAATGGACGAATAAATGAATGGACGAATGAGTGAATGAATGAACGAATGAATGAGTGAATGAATGAATAATGAATGAATGAATGGAATTTGAAATGAACAAATGAGTGAATGAATGAATGAATGAATGGAATTTGTAATGAACGAATGAGTGATTGAGTATACGAATTAATGATGAATGGATGAACAAATAAACTTAAAATTGATTTATCAACGAGAGGATGAATCAATGAATGAATCTACAAATGAATGAATGAACGAATGAACAAATTATTGGCTGCATTTATGAATGGATGAATGAATGAAGAAATTATCAATATAATTATGAGTTTGTGGTGAAATAGATTTCTGAATAAAATAAAACAATTGCTAAATTTCTCAGTCAGTGGTTGTTTTTAAATTCTAAAATGTACATCTACTTTTTTACTTTTTCATTGTCTTAATCCAAAATCTGTACCTAATAGTAAAACATATAAAACTGATATAAAGTGGTTAAAAAAAATCATGACTCCGCAGTTGCTTCACAAGTCCTTTTCACCGCAAATAAGTTCACTTTGCACCTGCATGAGATATTATTCAACAATTTCTCAATTATTCTTCAATTACGCCCCACAAATGGATTATTCCGTCAAATTTAGCAACATTCATGAAACCTATCTGTTGTCTCAGTGGTTTTGAAATTCAATAATCGTGCTAAAAATCTGCTATCCCGTTATTACTTTGCCCCGTAGACAGTCGGAGAAACTTCAAACGGGATATCCTGGTGTAAATTTGACAAGTAATCTCCTTAGCTGGAGAAATGCCGCTAGTTACCAAAAACAGCGATTATTTCCACCGACAATTTGTCTTTGACAAAGTCATCATTATCAGCCCTTGTTCGTTATGGGTCTCTTTCTTTTTATTTTATTTTTCCCTCCTCTTCACTCCAATCATTTAAATATTACATTCTCCATTTTCCTAAGCTCTTTTTGTACACATTTTCTTCCTTTACTTCTTTTAAATACTTTCTCCACTTTCCTTCTCATTTTAAAGCAGTTTCTTATGTTTTCATCAGCTTTATCTTTTGTTACTTTTAATGATTGCAGGTTAATTTTAAATGGGCCAGTGATAAAGATTGAGATTATTGATTATTGATTATTGAAGTATTACTCTTCAAACTCTTTAAACGTGTACGGGCTTTGATGAAAATGCTATCAACTTTGAATAAGTATTACATATAGACATCGTGGTTACTTAAGCCCCCCCCCCCCCACTCTGCCGATTTCTGACTGAAGTAATCAAGAGATGCGATTTATATCTCTTTAAAATAGAAAATAATAAGATAAATGTCACTATGTCCAAAAGTACCTTCCCATATTCTTTACATCTTTTTTCTTTTATTTCCTCTTTTCCGTCTTTTCACTATTTATTTCCATTTTCGCATTTCTTATGCTTGACCTACTCCGACATTGTTGATTCACGTAATTTTTCTTCTTCTGTTTTACAAAAGAACTTTTTAGTATGCTTATTACAAGAATTATAAAAATCTGTGATTCTTAGAAAACTCAAAAGAAATGATATTGCATGGTTATCTCCAAGCTCAGAAAACGTATAATGTTGTTGCTGCATAGTGTTGGTGGGGATGGGGTGGGAGCGAAAGGGGGAGTGGGAATGAGCTTGTTTTGGATGTTGTTAACAAGATGCATCAACATGACGCGTTAACACCCAAACAAAGACAAGAAATCAGTGAGCGAATAAGCCAACCAGAAGACAGACGATGATTTAAGTTCCTGACAGGCCACACACACCCATCCCTTCCATGAAAAATGAAATAGAAGAGATATAAAATAGCCAGATGATTTTCATGTTCAACCTATTTTGATTCTCGAGCTGGTCGAGTTTTTTGTTTGTGATTGTTTGTGTATACTGCAGGCGTACGTCTAAGCATCAAGCTGTATTCTTCAAGCAGGGTGTATATTTTGATTCCCTAATGGTAAGCGGGAGACGTCGTAATTTACGACGTCGCATCTTCTTCTAAAACATCATCATCATCCTATCTTGTTCCCGCCACGAAACAGGAAAAAAAAATCATTCAATTTCTTCCCAGCTGTCCTACAACCAAGGAATATCTCATAGATCATTTTAGTCTTGATGTTTTCAGGCTATCAGAGTGTTTTTCTTCAATTAGTTCCTGGTACAACGACATTGAATAAGTTATGTGAATTGAAGAAGCTAGTTATAATTACTGTTAGAAGAAAAAAATTCCCCTGTCGTCATGCGATATATTTACAGGAGCAAAATATTACACTCCTCTAAAAGTATCCATGTTCATCATTAGGATTACACCATTGGAAAAAAAGATTTAAGTCAATACAGTTGACTAATTTAATTTTAATTAGGATTGACAATCGCCCTCTTTATATATTTATGATTACGGTAATACATTGGTCAATGCTTGATTCCCCCAAAACACTAAAAGATAAGTAGATTTTTTAAAGTCATTTTTTATTGTTTTATCAAGAAAGAATAGAAATGGATATCTGACAATGAAAAGAGGAACTAGGAACGGACGTAGAAAGAAGACAAATTAAGAGAACAAAATAAAAAGAAAACGGGTACATAATATAATGTTTTTTTTAAAGAGAAGTAGAAAAAAATAGATTGTACAGTCACATAGAAGGAAACGAGGATTAAAGAGTGCAGAGAGGAAAAACAGAACGTCAAATATAAAAATGAAAACATACAGACAGGTACATGTGTAAATAGATAAATAAATAGACAGAAAATGATAAACTAAAAACAGATATATGGATGTACATGTCTGCATTGACAGATAAGGAGAAATAAATAGTAATGGGAGATGTATACAAAGCAAGGATGAGAACGGGAGGATGGGGGGGGGGGGGGAGGAGCAGAGGATGAGATATATAGGCCTACTCTAAGACTGGAGGAGGAGTGAAGAGAAAAGAGGGAAGATGCAAGGGGTGGGAACAGTAAGAGGGAAAAGAGAGATAAAACAAGAGATAATGCAACTTAAGAATGAACAATTATGTAGATAGATAGATAGATAGATAGGTAGGTAGATATATAGACATATAATAGATATATAGTAGACAGGTAGGTAGATAGATAGATATATAGATAGATAGATAGATAGGCAGATATATAGAAAGATCGACCGACATACAGAAGATAGATATGTAGATAGATAAATAAATATATTAATTGATATAGAGATAGTTAGATAAATATAGAGATAGATAGATAGATATATAGAAAGATATATATAAATATATAACAAAGATCGATAGATAGATAGATAGATATATAGATGTATGGATGTACAGGTAGATAGATAGACAGATAGATAGATAGAAAGATAGTTAAGGTAGACAGATAGATAAAGAGGGAAGGAGCAATCGCCGGGTGTAGGACGTTCCGGGGCTTTGCCTCTGTATTTACACCAGCCGTTGCGCCCTGTTGAATTCCGAGTAAATATTACTTCTGATTCAATCTTTCTGATTTTGCCATCTCTCCATGCATGGCTGTGCCAAGACATATGACTTTTACTACCTCATCTCTTTGTGTCTTCCCAGCATCTAGCTCTTGCAACCAAACACCTCTTCTCTCATCATTCAAAATCATCGACAATAAAGACCGCAAGGTTTGGTCGTGAATAAATCTTTATACCCTCCATCAACATGCAGCATCGAAATTAAAGCTTGATATTTTCTTGTCATTTCTTCAACAACTGGGATTCTTTTGTACCCTTAACAAGACGGGACCTGTCAATTTGGCCATAAATAAAACAAGTTATATTTTGAGAATAAATCTCGTTTAGGGTTGTAATATTTTCATATCCTTTCCTAATTTCACTTTTGCTTGGGTGGCGAGTCTGAATAGATTGCCCCATCGTGGTGACTCGACAGCCCAAAAGCTCTCGTGTTTAGATTTTTTTTTCTTTCCCTCCTGTCCCCTAACCAATGGTAAATTAGGTCCTCTATATTCCCGTCATTCACTCAATGGCATGTTTAAGTTTATCCACACACACTAAAACATCAAACATCGCAAACAGGGACCCCAATTCAAGTAGTAACAGTTCGTGAAAACATCATTAGTTCTTTCGTTTTTCACGATCCACTGTTCAAACTTCACACCAGCCCACCAAACTTTTGACACTTGGCAGCTAGCACCTATTCAGCTTTGTTTTTCTTCTCTCTTTCATCCGAGTTTTCCCTTTTTTGTGCCATCAATCGAATCAAATAGAGGAGGCAATGAGGTTTATCAAAATGACTCTGCATGGTAGTAGATGTCCGAAGAAAAGACTTGCACGGTTTATTTAAGCTGAATCGACATTAGGCCCTTTGAATTCGCTACAAAGTCATCAGCTCTATTCAACCCATGTGTTGAAGAAACCGGCAAACAAGCAAGATAAAAACCAAACAAGAAAGGAAGAAAGAAATTTCTCAAGTACTTATCAAAAATTTATTTACAAGAGCATCCTAAAAACGGAACGTGAAAACAAAAAGTTCTCTTTGGCGATTATAGAAAATCGGCCTCCTAACTGCAGCGCTCTAATGTTCAACTTGTGTGCGTTGGTTTTTTAGCACTAGTCTTAAAAGTTTCCGGAATAACAAGAGCAAAGGACTTTAATTCCCTGTAATTGGCAGGGTTATTTTCTTACCTTGCTGAAATGAAAACAGTGAAAATGAAAATGTAAACACGAGACTGAATACCATGGTTACACCTGAAATATTTGGATTCTAGGAAGCTTATAAAGAATAAAGGCGGAAAAATGATTTTGTGAACTCATGCTCACCACATCTTGGCTCGACGATCATAATTATACAGGCATGGTAGGTTCAGTAATTACATGGCGAATATGAAATATTACATGGAAGTGTACACATTTACACAATAAACTTAGAGAAAATAAAAGTAAAATGTTTTTCTTTTTCAAACAAGCTATCAAAAGAAGCTATTTAATATATAGTTAACATTTTTAAGGGAAAAGGAAAGTATTTGAAGTGTTGGTAAGTTTATCCTTCAATGAAAGAAAAAACATACATAATTAAGCAAAATTAGTATTGCTTCATGAGTAAAAAGAGAGTTTAATAAGTTTTTACAAGATAATTCTGCTTTATTTCGTTTCCAAGTACTTTTAGGGAACGCAAGGGGTCAAAACTATCACATCCTCAGAACAGTTACTTTTTACAGGCACTTATGTCCTTTGGCAAGACATGAATCTACTTTTGCCACTCTCCACCCAAGTGAAATAAATGGGTATAACCGGTAGAAATAAATTCTTTGAAAATGTAGCCCCTTATCATTGCGGCTCAACATTAGCCGGGGTAATAGTATGATATTTTTACAGAATAGTGTATTCATATAGTAGCTGCGCCATATAAATGGACATAATTATCATTTTTTAGTAATCATTTCTTAAAAATTACTAAGCTAAGCATAGTAAGCCGAAAATAATGTAGACGAAAGAACTAAACAAAGTGTTTTTGACAGCTGATTTGTAAAAATGAACACCATTCAAGAAACATAAAATGTTGCTAATTTTTGCATATTATCCAAAATTTGAAATTGAATTGAATTGAATTGAATTGATTTATTAGAAAATGACAACATTACATGTAGCTCAAGCCTGATCTTGTCTGTTTTACAAACTGATCGGATATTTAAACATTGTAATACAAACATCAAAGTACAAAAGCAATATGACTAAAATAACAATGGGAAAATCACACAGCAATATTATAAAAGCTTCAGAAAAAAGTATCGAAGATACACAGTCAAAGACAAAGGAAATACTAGAGGGACAAATTAAAATTCCCCAAAAATAAAACCACTCTCTCTTTGGCCAAACTTTCAGTCTGCCTCTAGATCAGAATGATTTCTGCCTTGTATATCCATTTTCCACTCAAAAGAATATATAACAAGTTTATAATTTACATAATTTGTAATAAGATCAGAGTTCTGCAAATAAATAGCACCTCTTATTTGCCACTATTATAAAAATCATATTTTTTTTAATGGGGGGGGGGGGGGTCCCTTCTTACACATTGTGGGATATACCTTTATTTCATTTATGTTAAAATTTTATTAGATCTGATTTAAGAGATAACAACATTCGTACGTAAGATGAAGACTGGTAATAGGAAAAAAGGAAAAGGAGGACATTTTGCTAGGTGCTAAAGAGTTTGAGGACGAAGAGAAGACTTTCCCCGTCAAGTATTATCGCCCTTTACCAGAACGAATATTTGTCTTTTTCGAGGACCACCCCGTTACGGTATGATTCCTTGAGTTTGGATAGCTTGGAAACCGCTACAGGCATCCGTGATGACGAAAGATAATATCCGATGTACGTAGAAAAATCAGAAGCGAAATGGAAAACAGAGATATGCAAGAAAATCATATGAACTAACCGCGAAAATATACATGTTGATGATTTTCTATTTCATGAATCTGTCAAAATCAAAATATGTAAACGATATTTGTATCTTCCCGTTTAGTTATTTTGTTTATTTGTTCTTTTTTGTTTGTTTATTATATGTTTTTTTTCTTGCTGGGATGGTCCTTAGTCATAATTCCAGTCAACCGATTAAATTGTAGGTACGTTTTATTATAAATTTATATTTTGTTTTTATACGTGGAGTAATGCGCATGTTATGCACAGAAAAAATATAAATTGTCTGTTTATTACAGGTTCTCCTTCTCATTTCGATTAACTTTAATTTGTCCTTTCGTAAGCTTTTTTCTATCATCTCACTCAAAAGATTATGTAAAGATGTAACGCACCGAAGAAAAATATTAACAATCATTAGCTGATTTGTTTCTTTCTTTCTATCCGACTACATCTAAACTCGTTCTTTTACGCTTAGTCTTGTGTAAAAAAAAAAAAAAGTTCCCTGCTAATTAAAAGTGCATAATCTATAGAATTACAATTTAATCCATATCAGGTATTTCAAATACCAAACTGAATTTTTTTTCTTCAACCTAAATCCTAATTGTTTTTGTTTCCAAGTTCTAAAAACGTTGATCAGCAAAATTGATCATGAAACATGGACAGATCTTGTGACTTTTGACATGATTTAAAATACATGAATTTCAGTTTAAAATTGAAATGCACCTTTAAATTACCCCCTAAATAAAAATGAAATGAACTTATAAGTAACTGGAATTACATCCTGCTGTTAGAACAAGTTGTATGTGAAAAATTAAAAAAAATCTTTTTAAAAGTCTTTCAAAGAACAAAAAAGAAAGTTACTATATATGCATGCAATTTACAAGGAGCTAATTGACTCTAATTTGTCTTCATTGCTTTGTATTCTCGTTTTATCATATAGGTGAGAAGTATGCCGAGCTTCGGGTGATATGCCTATCAGTTTGTCTTACTCAAGAAAATAATTTCAAGATCAAATGTTTGAAGAGGGGATTCGACACGGTGCCCATTGAATATCAAGGCGTTACTCTAATTAAAGTTTGCATTGCACTTCTTTCTTTTTTTCTACATGAAAAACAGAACGGTTTTGCTGTAAACCCTTTCATCCTTTTGTCGATCCGTCTGTTTCGGCATCTTTGACAAAATCTATCCCAAACCTATGGCGGTGGGATAAGCGCTGTTATTTCTCGTCAGAAGAGTCGAGGAAAAGCTTCAAGGAAGAAGAATGCATGGTTACAAAATTAGCAAACAGACAGCAAATTGGTTCGCACAAACACACAAATAGGATCTACAGGCCCGAGTATTCAACAGAGAAGTTAAGAAGAGCAAAATCTCAAAGATAAAATTCTTATTCCAAGTGTAACGCGCCAGTATCCATTTGTCTTTGTCATGAAGCCGATAAGCCCTGTTTCCACTAACTAGAATCGGAAAACTCATCTGCAAACCGCAAGTCTACAAACACGTCTACTTTGAATCTTCTAAAAAAAACAATTATTTTTAGTCAAAATATGTAGTTTGTCAATATAATATATTCTCGGATATTTTAAATATGCATTGTTACTGACTTACCCAGTTCTTTAACAACATGTTTTGTGTGTGATTTAAATAAAAGATTTTACTTATAATGAGAGCTTTAAAAGTAAAACAGTAAGTAAATTTCAGTGGTAAATGATTTTAAAATGATATTGATAAATAACAAGTGATTTAACACTAGAATTTTACTTGCAATCCCCATTCAACTATTTCTATTTATCTACTTTTAAAATATTTTGATTATTTTGAAATCATATTTTTATCTATGTGTGTGTTCATTAAAAAGTTTTTATTTATTTTAATAGTAAATATTGTGGAGTATTTCAAAAGATGAAAATGTCCATTTAACGATCTCCAAACCACCTCCCTCGGTAGATCGAATCATCAGGAACAATTTAGTATAATTTTCATTTTCCACTAGATATTTTGTGAGTGTGAACGGGTGGTGAACGGGTGTGAACGAGGCGAGGAGGACCCAAAATGAGGTCTTGCTTCTCATCGGTTACCACACACGCACTGGTGTTTGGAAGAATAAAGGATAGACAGAGAGTTGTGAAGCAATGTTTTGTACACGCTGTAGGCTATTTGAACTACGACTTCTGTCTGCGGGATAACAGCAGGCCAGCACAGATTTCAGCTCACCTATATACTCCTTTTATTCTTGCAATAAAAGCTACCAATCTAAATTCATCTATTTACCTTGCCCCCCCCCCCCCCCTCTCCCCTCTTCATTTGGTGATCCATCTTTTTACACAGTCTGAATGTTTTTCCTTGTTCCAATATACACATTGTTTATATTGTCATTCTCTTTCTAAAACATAGATTTCCTTTGATACCGCTATCCTTTTTCATTATAATTTTGTCTTGTATAGTGAATGAGCCTGTGTGTTAATTTTCAAGCTGTTATTGTTATCAATTCGTTTATTTTCGTATTTATTTATTTTTTCCTTTACTTATGTGTTATTTTATTTATTAATTCATTCATTTTAGTTACTTATTTATGTATTAACTCATTCATTTTAGTTACTTGTTTATTTATTAGTTCATTCATTTTAGTTACTTATTTAATTATTTATAAATTCATTCAAATATATACTTATTGCCAATATAAAAAACATCTTCCTTTAATCGATAAAATTTGTTCACTGCCGTTTCTCCTCACTACAACAACATTATATGCAATAACTAAAATGATTGCTAACCCAATTACCTAAAAATGTCATATACCTACATCACGTGCTAAATTTTATATTTATCTTTTATAATTATGCAATACAAACCATATTCACAATTCATTGGGCTTAATCTCGACATGAAAATGTTTATTCACTTCATTGTTATATATAATTCGAATGTAAAATGTCATAATGTAAATGTCATATTGCATTATTTTATCTTTTTTCTCCTCTTTTCGTTTTTCCTTAATCTTATTTTTCCTATTTGTGTTGTTTTCGTTTTTACCATTTGTATAAAACTGCTATTTTGTTTGTAACTACTCTTATTGTAAGTTCTTGAATTTGTATTTTCCATCCTTATGCAGGACCATTATGTAAAACAGCCTACGAGCTGATCAATGTTATCCTGTTAAAAGATGTTTTAATAAATAAATTGGTTTTGTATTTCTTTTCCTATGAGTAATCAATTCACTATACAGTTAATATAATCTGTGATTATTTCTCATGTTGGTTATCATGATATATTGTTTCTTTATTACGATTATGAGATTGAAAAATTTCCATAAAAACGAATTTTCAAAGCTGCCCTCATGCTTCATAAATTTTTCCAATTATTATTGTAGATTTTGTTAGGGAAATTAAAATTATTTAAGTCTCAAATGTCACGTTAAAAAAGATTAACAAAGTAACTCATTTTATTTTCAGAGTAATGAAAAGTAAACGGTTGAAGCACTCAATGAATCTCTTTCACATATCCCTGGTAAACACATTCATGACAAATTGAATGTGTATATATTTCTTTTCGTTTCTGTTTTATTTTATATATTTGGAGGTGTAAACGCTGCATTCATTGACAGAGACATCGTTTATTTTTGTGGACGGAGTGAAATCAATTCCATCTCAAGTAAAACGTTAAAACAAATAACAGGATCTGTTATGAGACAGGGTTTGTGTGTTTCTATCATTTAATGCTGACATGTTTGCCGTGGATCTTTGCGGATACTTGTTACTTTTCTCGCCCCTTCCCCAGACGTCAGTTACAGACCTTCCGACGTCAAATATTTCCACTTTTAATGGGTGGTCTGTCTCAAATCCTTGTCTAAAAACCACGAAATCACTTCACCTTAATCAACTACAAAGAACGTGAAAGGAGGGAGAGCGTGTAACCATTGTAATGCGCGCGAAAACAACCTTTTACATCGTTAACTAAATTGAGAAAACAAACGATGAAATCAAGAAACTCTTGTGAGTGGTAACAAATACAACAAGAGCACTCGCCAAATTGCAAGTGCATCTTGAAAATGATGTTTTGCACAAAAATTTACACTTAGAGCACAAGCAACGATGTCTTCTTTACATCTTATTCTTCAAAGGAATGTCTAGTGTATCGTTCGAGGATAAGAGATGAATTCCTCTCAATTGTCTTTGGAGAATACAGTCTTCTTTTTTTCGTAGCGTGCCGTCACTTACTCTTTTTGTTTCTTGACTACACTAATAAACTTCAGAAAACAATGACATCATCAAATTACCATTCGTTTGCTTCATCTCCTTCTTTATTTTGTTCTTATTATCTTAATTTTTGCCCCGTCTTGTTTACTTCTTTGCTTGATAATTACTCTTCTTTTTCTTGTACTTATTTTCATGGGTGCTACATGAACATAATAAATATGCGGTCAGTTTATCATGTCAAGGAAGATCGCAACTTAATATTTTCGTGTTAGATGAAACAAATAGAAATAGAAATTATATTGATGATGAAATACTGCAAAAGCACAATAACCTGGGGGGAGGGGGTTCATGTTAAAGAAGCCTATTAGTAAGCTTAATACACAATTACAAATTCTGTTTGATAATCGCTTCAGGTTTCTTTTCTTCCTCATCTTCTTTTTTTACGGGGGGTGGGGGGCTGAGTGTTAACTTATTTGGGAGAAACTATCATTAGGGGGTAAGTATCTACTTCAGAGGCTTGAACTCATGCTCCCTCTTCTTCTTAAACCAGCAAAATGAGTTGAAAGTGTTAAAATAATTAATCAATTTGACTGAAATTAATTTGGAGATGTTGAAAATAAAGGATCTGATTATTGTACCCCTTATAATATTCTTTTTCTCTCTCGTTTATTTAAATGACTTATCCTAGTCCTAATGATTACGCTGTTGCTATGTGCTGCTAGATAATGTAAACCTTCTTATCAAAGAGGTTCCCCTTACATGACTTGTTTAATAATTGACATTTCATTGTCTGAATGTCTATTTATCCCTGCTTTCTTTCTATTTACCGTTTAAGAACATACATTCGTCCACAGTGTCTTCTTTTTACCGTTTTGTTTAACATCAAACATGGTAAAAACATGTGAGGTTAGATAAATCCCAGGCTTTACATACACTCTTCAACAACCATTAGAGAAAACTAATAGTCCATTTTCCTCCATAATTAACAGACCTCTTTCTTGCAACGACGCATTATCAAATGCCGAAGAATGCGTTTCCAAATGTTTTCCAATGGTTTGCATGAAAGGAATGACTGCGGGATCGCCGCGCTAATGTGTGTGCGATGGCGTAGCGAAGACAAACAAAAGGTATGGCGCCTGAATCAACCCGCCAGTCAAAAGCTACGGTTTGACCGTGATGAAAAGAAAGGTTTGATTACCAGTCTATGTATAATGAGAGAACAATCTTTAATGGAAAACGCAACTTTCCTCAGAATCTCGTTAACCGAAATCTCTTAGGCCAACAATCTGTTGTTTGAACTCTATATCGTTTCACTAATGAAACAACCAGTGCAACACACAAACTAGGAAACACTTCAACACTATTTCTATCCTGGTTGATTGTTCACGATTGTACTCGAAAGAATACGCAACGTGTGCAGGCATAAGGGGTGCCGGATTGTGGGCACTTTCTCCGTCTAAAGCGATAACAATTTCGTCAATAGTTACGTTGTTATTTTGTTTGTCGTTTGCATGTCAGGACTGGTTCTTTTATTTGAATATAAGTGGATTCGGGATTGAAGCTTTTTTGTTGACAGGATGAGTAAGCCGGTTTGACCTTATCCAGTTACTCAATTTTCCAACTTTACTCAATGTTTGTTTATCTTGGAGGAAAAAAAGAGCGAAAAGGGGGGAGACGGAAAAAAAAGATACCCCCTCCCCCTCCAAAAAAGGAAAAAGTTTTCTTTTTCTTCGAAGGTAATAAAAGATGATAAATCTTGAAAGAAATGGCATAATTTCAGAAACACTCTTATAGGCGTAACAAAAATGTTGACTGTGTACATTTTAGTATCCCATCAATTTTCTGGAGGCAAGAGATGCTCTAAAGAGAGAGAGAGTGAGAGAGAGAGAGAGGTAAAAAAGAGGATTTTAAACATCAAAATTGAATGTGTTCATAGAATATTATCAAAAGACTGTTTCATGATATTTGTTTCAAATTCTGATCTCGATTTTGTTTAACTTAAAATTGAACAACTATCGTAAGAAATATTTTATTTGTTAATGTTTGTTTTAGAAGGAGGATGGTACATTGGAGAAAACAGCATAGACAAGAGAAGGGGAGATTTATATACATTAGAGTAACCAAATCGATCTCTTATATTAAAAGGAAAGTGTCAATCAACCTGTAACTAGCCCTCCCGGTGAAAGTTGACCCTTTGATTTGCCTTCCACGCAAACCATGAGAAGGGATATAAGATAATGGGCCTCGTAGATCAAGTATGTTTAAAGTCCGGCTCCCGGAGATGGGTTCGTAAACAAGCAAAGAGACAACGTTTAAACACTCATCCCATTGTTTAGAGCATCCTCCAAGACTAGCAGAGGAGGCATCACTAGACATCTAGACCATCTATACGAGGCCCCGGTCACACAAACGAGGCCGAAGGCAGGCCGACAACAGACTGAGCGGCAAGAGTCCGGTTGACCATCAATCGGTCCGGCGATGTAACCGTGGCATAATACTCCAGTCCCACAGACGAGACCGACAACGGACCGCCAAAAGACCGAACATAACATTACAACAACCCCGGATGGCCAAAGAAAGGCCGGTTTGGAGTCGGTTTAGCGGTTTGATTGAGGTAAATTACATCACTCACAGCAACAAGACCGACTTCAGACCGAAACCAGACCGAACAGAAAAAATTACATTACTCCGAATTGGCAAAAACTCGGTCGGTTTAGAGTCGTTGTGAAATCGGTTTGCCGGTGTGACTGAGGTATAAGTGAGTGTTGAAGAAGATATACATCGCTCACTTCGACAACATCCAAACCGGATATACCATTTTGTTATACAAAGTATGTGTGTGGTCCTCCATCTACTGAGATACCGTTACCATGGAAACACTGAATTTTCCCACATCAGAGAAATCACCAAGACAAATGGGAAGATTGTTTCCAATCAAATCTCACCTAAACACAATTACTACAGAATAAACGATACAAGCCTTTGCATCACAAACAAAGATTTGTTTTCCTTCATTTTACGTGTTTTGCACCAATAAATAATAATTACATCATTTGAAAATATTTCAAAAATATATACAAAATGACATATGTTGTGGATGACAGGTTTGTCTTTTCTTTAAAGAATTGGCACTTTATGAAAATCTGTCACATTACCAGAATGGATGAACATTCTACTTGAAGAAAAAACAACTAAATGGAAGATTACTTATGCCAAGAAAAGAGTATAATGTACCGCTCATTTATTGAACCAAATCGATCAGGTTTTTCTTCTCTCGGTTTGCTACTAATTATAGGTATAATGAAATAAATCAAATTATGCATTTCTTTAAGTTTGAAGAACATTGGATGTGATTCAATAACAAAAAGGAAATTATCAATTATCATACATCTCGCAAAGAAGTATTTCAAATATGATCCATTTCATTCATTTCATAAAGTCACATGGCTCCCACGAAAATGATATTAATCAGTAAATTGTTTTTTTCCAATGCAATAATGCATTCACATTTTGTAAACATGTTTTTCCAATTACACAACTCATATAAATTTCAAGAGGATTATACTTTGTCTTGATATTACAGCGGTTATCATGGAAAAGTTCGACTTCGATCTCAGAACTTTTATTAAAAACAATGAAGTAACACTCAGCTTAATATTGAATTTGTTTGAAGAACAGGCGTTAATATTTAAGACGTTAATCAAATGGAATACTTGATTAATATTGAAAGGAGAGCATAGCAATTTTAAAAAGAAAGGTAAAACGAACGAACTAAAAGTTGAATGCCTGAAATGGAACGTGTAGTTCAAGACAAATCGGGACAGCCGTGCAATATGGCATGTGAGATAACATCACATGGTTTATATTGTATTCCCATTTCTGTCACCGCCTCATGTTTTGCAATAAGACAAACATCGTTTATAGTATAAATACAAACACGCAAAAAATAATACGCCGGTACAAGACTTCCCCTCCGCTGTAGATTTCCCGTCTCGACTCATGTCGATTCGATCGCATCAATTTTAGGGAACTGCCGGATGCGTTTCGACTTGCTAAAGTCGAGAAAAGTAAGCAATTTGTACAAAGTATGGCGTCATTTTAGAACCCCCAGACCCCGTCCGCCATTTTGTTTGATCCCGCACATGCAATCCGCATTGAGTTTAGACGATGTTTGTTTGAATACGTCAGGGAGCAGACTTTGGTGATGAAAGTTGGAGGGTGAAAATGGACGGCTGCTGTTCCGCAGGAGTTCGATGGTTCCCAATAAACAACAATTTGGTTTACAACATACATTTATCATCCTGTATTGGATGACTGAGCGGTGGAGCCAACGAAACAAAAATCGATTTGAAATGACCAATTGGAGATAGCTATCTTTCATCTTGGACTTGTCATATCTGAGCTAGCGACAGGGGGTCGCAGGGGTGAAATACAGAAGGATTTGTATAAAAGTTTTTTTTTAAATAGTAGGCCTACGAAGTTCTCCTCATGAAATAAGAATATGATTTGAGTTTTCTTTCAAATCTAAAACGTTTGCTTCAAGCTTGATACCTTCCTTTTTTTTAAACGAATGCTTGTATCAAAAAATAATAATCTGCGATCATCGCCACTACCACCACCACCACCACCAGTCCACCACAATCGTCATAATTTTCTCGTTTCTATTTCCATGAATAAGAATAGGCCTAGGCTAAGTGAATATGAGTTTACTTGGGCTGATAATTATGAACTTGCGAATGTATGTATAGTTTGATATTGTTCAATACTTCTCGTATCTCTCGCGGCCATGACCTTCGTTTCCTCAGTTACTTTTTCTCCCTTTGACCCCTTTTTGTATGTGGAATCTTCCTTTTCTTGATGGGTAACAGGGATATATATCATATGATATATGATTAATATCATCAATTTATTTGCACGAAACATCTCTGTCGTGGCTTTCATAAGTCGGTGAACGTTTATTTTTCTTCATTGATAACATTAAGTAATTACAAATCTTAAAAAAGAAGGGGAAAATACATCTGCTTCACAAAACTGTCTCTCCGATCGTCTCTGGGTCTCCAAGAGAAAATAAATGATGAGGATCTGTCTTTTCGCAACCACTTAACGGCCATTTCACATCCGCAGAAAAAAAAAGGAACAAAAAAATTTAGCGAGTAGGATCTAAACATTCCCGCTAAAAAACACAACGAATAGTGTAACCTTTTACATGAGTGTTTGAGTGCAAACGATAGCCAACAAAAAGAAAACAATTGTTCAGTCCCACTTATTGGGATCCGAGTGGCTTTCAGAGCGCGCATGCCTTAACGTGAGTAAATAGAAAGGTAAGGAACAGACGGCGAGAAGACGAGACACTTGTTCAATTTTGTTCATCAAACAGCGCGAGAAATCTGTCACTTGAAGTCCAATTTGTCAGAATGTTTAAAAGTCAATGAAAATGTCTGTCGTTTGTTGTCAGTTTCGCCTCATCTCAACGCCATCTTAACGTTCGATCCGTGTTCATCTTATGGACATAAATTTCTTTTCCACGTTCAGTTATATTGACGACGCTTTTTAATGTCTTGTGGATGTTATTTCATGTTCATGTTATTAAACATGTATAATTTGATATAGGGAGTCTCAAATTTAAAGGAAGAAAAAATCTTAAATACACTTCGACTTCCAGATCAAATGATTCGTTTACCGAAAGGGGGGGGGGGGGTGTGTTTGCAATCATATGTAAAGTTATACATGTACTTCATATTTATTGTCAAACTTTTGCGCTAATCTAAGTTGCTTTGATAGCAGGGGCGTTGCAAAATGCAAGGGATGTCGGGTAAGGCCCCCTTCAATTGTTATGTCAACAATTTTGTCTCTCCAGTATTAATGACATAAATGTTTCTTTGTTTATTTGTTTTTGTTTTGTTGTTGTTTGCTTGTTTTAAAGAAATGTAATCTCTCTGCAAATCAAAGTTATTCGGACCGATTTTTTTCCCCGCTGATATGACGGCAAACTGGAATTCCGCCTAAGACCATTTTTTGGAATAGAAATGAAAACACCTTCCACATATCTTATTTCCTGTAGTGATGGTATTTTTGTTTGTGTATGTACATTAGATATTAGTGAAACGATGTTAGTTACTGAATATGATATTTTATTATTAAACTACGATTCTCCATAACAAAATATTTACTTTTCTCAATATTCAATATGTTGCATATTTCATATTGATTTATTTCTTTTATTTCTGGAAGTTTGAATAGATTTCAAAGATGACTTTTAAATAACGAAAACAAAAACTTGTATTAAATATTCATGTAAACGTCTGGGAGAGATTCTACCCTACATCAACAGATAATATTTGTGACTTCATATGACCTTTAACATGTGATGATGGACCTGTTGTTAGCTTATGGCCGAACTCTTCCAAGATCTCTTTCATTCTTTAGAATATCTAACCCCAAAACACAAACAAATAATAACTCTTCAGAATACAAGATCAGATAATTGTCGCATTGTTTCAATCAAAAATGGTATCGATTTCATCAAACACTACGATCAAAAAGATGCAGTGATATGATATAATTAAAGCTTTAACGAAAGTAGAAGCGGCCTTCATCGCAAAATCGAGAAATACTATACAGTGCGTCCCATAAAAAACGAAACCGAGAAGTATCGATGTTTTATCATAACTTAATCACAACCATAATTAACGAATGATACATATTTGGAAAGCTTAGAGTCTCCTCTTTCAGTTGATGCTACTCAGATGATGCATGATAAAACATCAATACTTCTCGGTTTCGTTTTTTCTGGGACGCACTGTACAGAAAAAAAGATGAACCACGTAAGGTGTGACAATTTGATGTTAGACAGTAACCGCGACTTTTAATGACAATACATCATAACAGGAAAATAGAAAGAAAAAACTCCCTCATCCTATCATCATCCAAGCCGCACCCCTACCCCCATTAAAAATTAAAAATCCGCCAGCCACATCGCATCTAACCCCACCCTTCCGATCCCAAGTCGCATCTAACCCCACCCCTTCTAACCCCCAACCCTTGCGCCCTTTGCTAACCTCATCGAGGATAAGCCATAGTAGGCGGGTAAGCGACAACTGTCACGATAGCGAGATGAAAAATATGATGATGGGGACCACACAGCGAGGAGGATTTCCGCAAGATTGCCAGCCCCCGATTGATTTTCCCCCTCTGCTCTTTTCGCCTATTTTCCGTGACAAATTGCCTCAAATCTAGTCCACTCCTGTTCTCGTTTTCCACGCTCTTGCCGTCGCGATGATGGGACATGACAGGCTGGTGACAACATCAGATAAGAGTGAGGAGCGGAGTGGAGGAGAGGGGGCGGTGGTAGAAAAAGGAGGGGTACAGTGGGAAAGGGTGTATGGTGGGAGAGGAGTAGGGTGAAAAAGGAGTGTGTTGTGAAGGGGTGTGGTGGAAAGGGGTGGGGTGGAAGGGGGTGTGTGTGGGAGAGAAACAGTCGGAAAGGGGTGTGGTGAGAGAGGGGTATGGTGGGAAAGCAGTTTGTTGGGAAGGGGTGTGGTGAGAGAGGGGTACAGTGGAAAAGGAGTTTGTTGGGAAAGGGTGTGGTGGAAAGGGGTGTGTTTGGGAGAGGAACAGTCGGAAAGGGGTGTGGTGAGAGAGGCGTATGATGGTGGAAAAGGAGTTTGTCGGGAAGGGGTGTGGTGGAAAGGGGTGTGTTTGGGAGAGGAACAGTCGGGAAGGGGTGTGGTGAGAGAGGGTATGGTGGGAAAGCAGTTTGTTGGGAAGGGGTACGGTGGGAGAAGGGTGTAGGGGTGTAATGGGGGAGGGGTACGGAAGGGAAGGGGTGCGATGGGGAAGAATACAGTGAGAGAAGCGTGTTGCGTTGCGGGGGTGTGGAGTAAAGGGGTCTGGTGGGGCTTGATTTTTATTTACTTCTTTTTAATTCAATTGGGTGTAACATAAGATATGTGGAATGGATATTTTAAGCATGACCTAAATGTCTCCGTTGAATACCGTGTATACATTATATGAACAAAATATACTTCTCTAAGCCAAAAAGAAAATAAGATTGCACTACTTCAAAACATCCTTATATGCCCATCTTATCTTAGTAAAAAACCTATATTGCTATACCTGGGCTGGCAATTTATGTTTCCATTAAATCTACTTGCCCACTGCCATCAGTTTTAATACCCAGCAAGCCTCAAAATTACTTTTAAAATTAATCCCCTTTCATTAATATTTAAATTACATGTATTTCCAATTTGTTTAAATTTTATTCACAACACGGACATTACACATATCTAATAGATTCGCATAATTAAACTCAATTAGAAAAAAAGATTTGCTTACACCACGCTTCAAATAATACCAAGTTATCTTTATTTCATATATCACATAATAAACATAAAAATAAAACATAAAGTTCATTTAAGAAAACATTAATTTTCACCAAATAATTCAAAATTTACAACTACAATTTCACGAGGTGCTTTGATCAGTCATACCATTAAAACGGAGTTTATTTACGGATAGAAAGTTTTCATACATATATGTATGAAAAATAAAAAATTGTGGAAAAAAGCACAGTATCTCATTTTAGAAACGATTATAATACACCTTACAGAGATATTTACCAATGACTGTCTTTCTAAGAATAAATAAAATAAATATATCATATGCTGCTCACCCAACTCCATTTCTCTCCACATAGGAGGTGGAAAATATAAAAAGGCATCTCAGAATATCCAATACTGTAGCATTTTCATCTTAAAGCAAGAAAATTAGTCCTCTCCTTTTCTTTCAACCTCATTTTCACAATTCTTCAGCACCAACTGTTTTCTTCCTCATGCAATCTCTGATTATGCAATATTTGTAATAAGAAAATAGAATTAATGAGTTGTGTGATCCGTTTATTTAATTGTTTCTACCAAAGCAAAAAGCAAAAAAAAAAAAAAAAAAAATTGATAGTGGCACAATACCAACGCCAGAGCTACACTAATGAGTACTGCATCATGATAATATCAATACTATCAATGATATCTTGTAATATACATACATCTTTTGCGCAATTCCTTAAAAAAAGAATATTCTTCTCAATTTGACACAAGGACCGTTATAAGACCATGAATGCAATTTGTAGCATTTATATTTTTTGTACAAACTTTCAGCCGCAATACATTTCATTTTGTCTACTTAGCCACTTTTCTATCGCCATGGAATGTTCTACATAAATAAGACAATAATGTTGGAAATATTCTTGGGCGAAACAGAAGTTATCTTAGAGCTTACACAGAAATAAAACTTGGCACACACGTAAGTTCTTCTAGGAACATCTTGATTTCCTAGAAATTTTGGAAGCAGTAATGTATCTACCCCTACACGTTAATTAACATTTCATAAAATAATTTTATTTACAGCAGTAGACGAGCTAGCAATATGATCAAAGCACTCTATCTTGTTTGTTATATTGATGACTAATATGAAGGCATTTTTTTAATGAAAGACATAATTGCGGTAATAACCGACTCTCCATACAAGATTTTGGTATGCTGCATAATGCCGTAGAGAGGCTCCAACCTCCAGGAATATTAAAGATACCTTGACCACTCAAGATAAAATTCTAGATTGCCATGACAACAAGATGAATGTGGGGAAGTAATGATGTAACCGCGAAACAATAAACAATGAAGTAATAAACAATTAACAATAAGAAGAAAGGTGACACATTTTCCTTTGAATAAAAATCTTAAAAGTAAAGGTTCTCTGACAGCACATATGCCTTGATATCCTTGGAAGGAAGCCTAAATCATTTCAAATGTGTTTTGGTGCATTTTAGTAGAACTATGGATAATATACCCTGGACTTGAGGCTTAAGCACTGGTTAATTGTACACATTGGTTACAAATTTAAATGATGTGTTAATTGAATTTCATGATTTTCCCCACGAAAGTTATTAGTAATATAGCTATCAACAAAAAAGAATACCGTAGCTGGTATCCATCTGCAATACAAAACAAAAATCAAGCTTACATTTTCTTAAAACCAAATGAGATGAAAAAGAAAAACAAAGTTGTGCTTTTGTTGAGTTGTGAATTAAATTAAACAGATAATACAATGCAGCATACCAGGAATGATCTTTAGAACACTTTAAAATATTAACCACTTTTTAGACAATTGAGTTTGTTTTTAAAACATGAATATTGCGTATATTAATGCTGACGTTGTTCTCTAGTTTGAGTTTGAGTTTGAGTTTGAGTTTATTGATTCCATCTGGTCAGGTTCTTCCGGGCCCCATTTCACAAAACTTGTCACCAGTGACAAATTCCAGTTTTTCTTATAAGCTACTGAAATCCTTGCTTCTGATTGGTTATCAGCACTGATTGTTGTCATTTGTCATCGAAAAAAGGCTTTGTGAGACCGGTCCCCGGTGGTCTTCAGCAGGCTAAGCCGTAGGATTCTTCTTCATGACATTAATGTCACTCTCAACCATTTCCTTCACGAGTTCCTGAAGACAGAGATTGGATGTGGGTGAGAGAGAGAACATGAAATTGAATAATAATTACTTTTCATGCTTGGTCAAAAATGAAAGTTAATCTCGAGTATGCAGTTGTCTGCCATCGCTGTCAACCTTTTAAAGGTAATACAAAGTTTTGGTATGGGGTCATGAATTAGGTTCAAATGAACATATTGGAAGCATAAGCGATCCTACAATATTCAATGATCGTTGTCGCGGTTGAAATCGAGTTTAAAGTGATGAAATTGTAAATAATAAACTCTTTATGTTGTATAGCTCCCTCTCAAGACTGATATTACTTTAGCTTTAAAACAATGTTTCTTGACTACAATCGACTAATTTGCTATTCCCGTTTGGAAATTATATATCAGAACTGCATATTCTGAGATTTTAATGGTCGCCTTAGGGGCTATTTGAAATATTCAAAATTTACCGGGAGCACCAGTAAATTTTGATTATTCAAATTTCTCGAAAGCAGTAGTGTTTTAGGGGCCAACATTTCTAGTGCTTATAATACATCCACAGGGGCATCCAAATATATCCAAATTTTAAAGAATTACTATCCATCCAATTTTCAAAATCTCCCAAAACTTTGTATTACCTTTAACACAATATTATCTGTTTGGAGCAAGAAGGGTAATGACTCATATACTCCAACACAGAGCTAAAGCCCTTCTGCTTCAGAAGAGAAGAGAGGAATTGTTGTGTGTCGTGCAGGAAGGCCCAAACATAAATTTGCTCAATTTTTTTTAATTATTCAGTCCTGTTATTATTCAAGGATTTAAAAAATCATCTTGAGAAGTTAAAGACCTGACGCTAAAAATACTTAAAACACAGTCATGACCTTTTGTATGTAAAGACCACTATCTTTGTTTCCATTGAAACATGTGTTAAAGGAAACCTGTCTAGAAAGACCACCTGTCGTTCAAGACTGCTTTCTGTGTCTCCCTTGGGCGGTCTTTATATACAGGTTTGACTGTAGATGTCTACACTTGTATCATGGGGTACAGATGGGATTCATATACTTACATCAAAAGAACACTTGGGCTTCCATCCCAGAAGTTTCTCTGCCTTTGATGGATCTCCTTGTAAATATTCCTACAGAAAAAGAGAAGAAAAAAGAACAAAGAATAAAAATTAAGCATTTTCTCTTCAAGTTCAGCATTTTATCTTCAAAATAAAGGATTTTCTTTTACAAAATTAAGTATTTTCTCCTCAAAATGCGGCCAGGAGTTTCATCACTGCACTCTCAAACAACAAGTTGGATTTTAAATCTTTGTCTGCCAGAGGCGCGATAGCTCAGTTGGTAGAGCAGTGGTCTTGTAATCCTGCGCCCCGGGTTCTAAACCAAGGCGATGCGCTACTGCCCTTTGGTAAGGCATTAATCCTCATTTCCAGGTCACTCGGAGGAGACCTAAAGCCGTGGGTCCTCTGGTTGCTTACTAATAAGCATTTATGCTTTCTTAGCAGTCAGGTTAAACAACCACCACTACTGCATGTGGTAAGACATTAAATCCACATTTGCCACTCCATACCCAGGAGAGATATTGGGATACAAGAGGACGGTGTGCATGGGTGCACGTGAATAGTGTAGATGCAGTAGAAATACCCCAAGTGGAGTGGAGATGGTGCCATTGAATACAGTAATAATCATAAATGTAACTTTACACAAAACATTAAAGAAATATCGGAGGCACTAAATTAGTTTTTGTTGTTGACATTACTGTAATTCATTTTTTCTTCTTTTTTTCTTTTTACAGGGGGAATGCAATTTCTCCTGCGTTCTTGTCGAGTCGGCGTGTAACATGTGCAGTAGCCTTCAATATATCTAGTTTCAATTTATAAATCATATTCCAATCCATTTCCATAATACAGTCATTGGTTTATCTTTCCAAAGTTAATATCTTCTTTACTCTTGTTCTTCAGTTTCATCATTCTTTTTCATCCTTTTTCTCTTGGCCTTTTCATTGATCAAGAAGAGTCTAAGACTACCCAATAGCTTCACCTGAACAAATATAGCTGCCTACTTTTTCCTTATGTAACATAGCGGATGTGTGTGTAAATATATGGACCAGTGTTGTTGCATTCTTAAAAAATAAAGAAAAATAAAAAAGGATATTTTTATCACTTGAAGAAGGTGGAATTTTCTTTGACTTTTAGCGCCCGCGGAACCTTCAAGCAACAACTTCACTTGTTGTCTAAACAGTCTGGTCTTTGAGAGACCTTCCCTCGCATTGAACACCAACAAAGGGAGACAATACACACAATTATTGTTTGGAGTGTAATTGGGGCGACCAGAAAGGCAAGTTCAGCATCGCCTGCGCTATAGCAGCAGCGATCACGGCCGTCTGAAATACAATAATATTTGAATAGAAGAAAGTCAAATCTGATCTGAATAGCAAGGTGTCAAGTGGGTAGTATATAGGTGAGGGAGTGACAATACCTCCTACTTCATATATTCTCTTATTGACCTAGAGAAGTGACGAGGCATGGGCAATTTGGTGAATTTGTTATCGCAGAACGAGTGAAATAAATATACACCAAGTATTCCGAGGACATGGTACCATATCTCCTTTCTTGGAGGAAAATAAAAAAGCAGCTATAAATTAAAATAGACTTTGATACACCTTGATTTAAAAAGTTAGAAGTTTAATTTTGCAGGTTTTGTTTAAATCTTTCCATCCCCTCCCTTAATCATGGACTCTCCAACGATAAACTAGTTTTTTCTCTGTCCACATCTCTCCCACTTTCTCTCTCATTATCCCAATCTTTTTCTATCTCTATCTTTATCTCTTTGTCTCTCTTATATTCTCGCTCTGTCCTAGCTTGAACTTTTGATATACAAGTTAAAGAATGGTTATGACTGACTGGTCACGAGGAACAGACTATCCTGGGGGGTGTTTCACAAAGATTCTAAGTTGAACTTATCTCTAAGTTGGACTTAACAATTATGAAAAGCCATTAGCATCTTTGAAAAAAAATTGTAAACGTTATTTTAAAAGGCTTAACATTTTTTATTCTAATCATTCATTTTGATATTATCAAGGTGATCTCATGTTCTTAATGTAGAATTTATGAAAATTCTTAAATACTTAAATTTTTGCCTTTGAATATATTTTATTCTAAGGCTACAAATGGCTCTCCATAATGTTTAAGTCCAACTTAGAGTTAAGTTCGAGTTAGGATCTTTGTGAAACACCCCCTGGTCTGGAGGGGAGCCCGCCCCCACACAGCAGGAGGAGAAATTTCATAACTATAGGTAATTCAGGCTTTTGGAATGTTGAGAGATATTGACCAGAAACATATTACAGGAGCATGAACTAACTTTTTGAACTTACAGAAAACATATGCATAAGTAGGTATATTAGAAAATCTACAGATCTTTCCATCCCTTCCCCCCCCCCCCAAAAAAAAAAAAAAAAAAAAAAAAATTGTAAGAAAGACAGAAGTTAAATAATCATTTCAAACTATAAAGAAAGACAAAAACATCAGATGGCACCAAACTCGGTATTACAATGTAATCTGTCAAAATAAATTACTTAAGAACAATGATTTGAAGAAAAAGAATTCCTATTACAATATCATTCAGTGCTGTCACTTTTGACTGACTCTGGTCAATGACAAAATGTTTCCCATCACTTTCTTGCAGTAACCGATACGTTTGATCCTGGTTTAAATAACCTGTCCTGCCAATTAGTCATGTCAAGATTCAAACTCAAGTAGCACCTTCTCAACAAGGACAAGAAAACAGTATGCATGGGACTGAGGAAAACCACACAATCTTTGAAGGGGGAACCCATGTATTAAACAGATCTAGTAACGCATCGTGACAGATTCTCAACTCGGAGAATCAGATGATCAAACAAGGCGATTATCACAATATTTTCCCACTCGGTGGGTAGCGAGTGGATGCCATGCCTGGTCTTTCCCACTCTCGTGAGGGAGTGCTTCACAAAAGGCTACTTGAAGTGACAGGAAAGGTACCAGTGAGAAGAAAGAGGATTCTTAAGACCAGGGGCCCCGTTTCACAAAGCCTTTTTTCAATGATGAATGACAAAATTCAGTGACAAACCAGTGACAAATCTGCTGATAACCAATCAGAAGCAAGGAATTCAGTTGCTTATAACAAAAACTGTCATTTGTCACTGATTACAAGTTTTGTGAAACGCCCCCAGGGTAGTTCTTTATAAAGATTTAGATATCGATATCGGATCTAAACTGAATGTTAGATTTCAATACCTCATTTAAACTGAAGAGAAGATTTCAATATCTTATCTAAACTGAAAGAAGAACAAAATGCTGTAAAAAGCAAGAGACACTCAGATGCATATTTATAGGGGAAATTCGATAAAGGGCTTTACTGTACGGATATTAGACTTACTTACTTATTAATAGTTCATATTCCATTAACCTGCATTTGACTTTGATGTCTTTTGTTGAGGGTCATAACAGCATTAAGCCTGTATAGACATGACTTAACAACCTTACGGCTCTCAAATAATGATGTACGAAATTTGACTGTATTTGTACACAGGAAGATAACTCTAAAGGCCTCTTCATGGATGTTAAAGACAGTTAAGACACTGCTACGATAATGGCACCCATCTACATGGATAGTGGACACACAAATGATATTGTTAGGTTGGGGTGTTCACAAATTATATTTCATTACGGTACTGTACTCCCCTACCTAAGAACATAAATCATATTAAATTAATAGAAATTAGCACAAAAACCGGGCAATTGATTACTTCAAATCAGTGTAAGTTTATCCCTTTATGATGATCTAGAACTGACCCCCAAAACATGAATATTCAAAGCAACATATTTGCATAAATTGATCCATATATATATATATATACCCATACATATATATATACAGAGGGCAATACCCACTTGTTTCTGCCCACACCTATTTGGCCCTAATGAGGCACCCCTCAAATGACTGAGAACTATCACTTCTCTAAAAACAGGGGGATGCGCTCTTAAAGTTGATCTTGAAGCTGCAGGAGTGGCAAAGGGGGGCCAATTTGTTGTGAAAATATGAGGACTTCTAAACTGACAAATGAGCCAAGCAAATATGGCACGCTGATAATCAAAACAATATGATGAGAGCCTAGGGGAGAGACCGCAGTGCACTAAGGGGTCCCGCTCCCTCTATCCTGATTGCATGATGCTGGAGAATATCTTTGAAAAGTTTGGAGGGGTTTCCATTTTGTTTGAATCTCCCCTGGGAGCCTCTTAGTGAAATATTTCAATGGATCATTGGACAGAATTGGAAAGATGTCAAAGGGCTTTTCACAAATGGGTGAAAACTGACGGTTTTTGCCACCTTTACTGGAATCCTACATTTGTACATATTGCTGGTCATTATTATACCAAGTTCAAATAACATACCTTGTTTGCTCAGAGTAAGAAGGGCATTGACTCAATGTTATAGTATACATTGTATGTGAGTTAACATCCTTCTTGCATCATGACATTAAGCAGCAAATATAATTCATGTAATGTAACAAACTTGCTCTTTACCCCTTTTAATATCTGTTGTTGTTGTTTTAGATTTTATTGGCGTGTATCATTCATTTATGAATATTTATGCCAAATTCAAGTTGCATTAAACTAAATTTGTTAATTAGTCTCTTACAAGTCTTGTGGTTTCTTCAGATGAGTAAGATTACATAATCATATTTCTGTTCAACTTCTATCCATAAACTATAGGTAAACTGGCAAATAACGACAACAACTTTCAGTGTGTGTGTGTGGACACCTGAGTAAATGAGCTCCATGACTCATACAAAAGGAATGCCCCAACACCTCTCCTATTCTATCCTGTCTATTTGAATTTAATTTTTGCGGACAAAAAAAGAAAAATCCCCTTTAGCTTGAAGCAGTAGGACTGCTCTTTTGTAGGCACCGATACCAAACCTTAGTAGGGTGGTGGTGGTGGTGGTGGTGGTGACTCATAGCTTCTGTGAGATACATCATCTTTGCTCTTAAAATGCAAAGCTTTCATCTTGTACTTCTTTGCAAATAGAGAGCTCACTACAGGCCTTGAAGATCACAAACTTTGGAAACTGAGTGTGAAAGAGGATGCACGTAACAACAACTAATTATTTTGTACAATGTAGGACCACAATACATGAGCTATTTTTATTCTGTTTGTTTCTTAGTTTTTAACATAGGAGATTATTTGTACAAGTGCTTTTTTTCATACCAATATTACAAATAAAAAGCAATTGCAGTCGACAAAAATCACATAGTTCAAATAGATCAGGTGTGGGAAGGAATGTTTGTGGACATGGTTCCTTTCCAAGGCAGCCTATATACTAGTGTCTATGGAATTATTGTGTTCTATTTGTTACTAAAAAAAGAGTTTGTATTATTTATGTATTGCATGATCTGTCAAAATGTCATTGTATTGTGCTTTTATGATTGGCCTAATAAATAATAATAATAATAATAATGATAGTATTATTAACTCCTTTGTATATTGATAAAAGTGCCAAAATGATGAGGATGAGGATGAGGAAGACGATAATGTTTTTATTTCAATCATCATCAGACAACTATCTGTGAAGATACCAGGTTGCCAATGGTTAGTCATCACAAAAATAACAACATGGAAGAGTCATCTCCCCCCCCCCCCCCCACTCATAATAACTCTTAGGTCTTTAGGAAAAGGGGAAGAGGCACACTTCACAGGTTTTTGTTTGATGTTGTTAGGTCTTGAGCCCCTGTCTTCACATACCGGAGGTAACAATGGCCATACAAGACTCAATTATTGGATCAGTGTACCCCCAACAAGTGGCAAACACCTCTCCCTTGAAAACTCTACAAACATTGAGCTAGGTTCACACAAGAGCCTGGAAAGTTTAGGATTAGCTCATGGTTTTAAACTCTTTTAAATTATCTTGTAGATTAGAACTGCATGGAGGGGGTGGGGTGGTGGGGGGGCTCACCTGAACTTATGTGCCATAAAGACTCAATTAACTTTGAGGTTAATATGCCAGCTTTTAGTTACAATAATCGCTTGCCAAGCATGTAGTTGAAAACTTTAAGCAGTCTTGTGAACCTGCGTCGTTATAAGTAGGTTGTAGTTTTAAAAATTCACGGTTTCACAAAAAAAGTTTAAAACTATGACAGCGCCATGCAAACATAGAGATGGATTTGACTGAGGGTATGTCCTAATTTACTCACTTCTGAAAGTTTGTCTTTTGATGTTTTGATGTCTCAGATGTTTGTCATTACAATCGATTTATAATAATCAGCATGACAAAATGAACCATGTTGTGTAATACAATTTCTTGAAGTCTACATCCCATTAGAGATTTTGTTTCTTACTCAAAGAATGCATCAGGTACTCATGCCCATTTTCTTACAAACAATAATATGCAAGAAATCGCAAGGAGAAATGGATAAACTTCAATATGAAAAAATATTAATACCTTTTATAAGTAGAGAGAGAAAGGAAAGGGAGGGGCCGAGGGAGGGGCCAAGGAGGAAGGGAAAGAGAGAAAGGGGAGAGTAAGGGTGAAAGAGAGTAAGGGTGAAAGAGAGCGAGTGTGAGTGAAGAGCAGACGGATGAGAGGAAGAGGGAGAGAAAGAGGGTTACAAAGCTAAAAATATGTAGAAGGCATAAATGAAGAGCTACTTTGATGAGCCTTTTTCTATCATTATTTGTTTTTGTTATGCAGGTGGTCCCCCATCTACAGTTGTTTTTACAAAGAGAAGGATAAGCTCTGTTAAAATGAGAGAGGGAGGTATGTGGAGATGAGTCTAAAGAGGGGATTTCATTATCCCTGTTCAAACAGACAGAGACCTTCTACTGCTTGCAGCTCTTCAAAATAAAAGGAGGCAAAAATTTGTTGCCCCCTCTTCTTCCTCTCTATTTGTAGAGCATGTCACCCCCCCCCCCCCCAATCTTAATTGCGTGACACATTGGAACTATAGTCTTGATTCCCCATTGTAATCAAATTCATAATCTTTTCTCAGGTTCCGATAACTAGACTACATTATCAGATACATATGTATTTCAAAATATGAAAGAGGTGCTCTGAAGTCATCATGTCATAACATGAAGTGGTCATTTTATTCTGAAGCAGCTTTGGAATAGCATTTTTTTCGAGGCTTCAATGTAATATGTTTAGTATTTTCCATTGATATACTACCAACTATCCATGGTATTTCCCTAGATCTAGTTTTTTTAAGGATGAATTACAATGGATTGCAAATTTGTAATAACAAATAACAAATATCTCCTTAGAGTTAAAAAAAAAAAATAACTGATCTACTTTACTAAAAACAATGTCATCAATCACTGAAAGCCATCAAGTATACTACACATCAATCAAACCTTGAGTACTGTGGCTCTAATGGCATTCAGGAAAAGTCTCCCCTGTACACAATTCAAACTGAGAGGGAGCTCTTACACTTTCAGAGGGTAATACATGCATCTTGCTCATATTTTTGTAAATGTAGAAGGGCTGCAACTTTTGGACAACTGGATACTACTGCACGCTTAATCCATTGATAATTGATAAATCAATGAATGTTAAGGTGAGATCCACCCTAAAAGTTAGTTGGTTTTTTATAAAAGTAGAAAGCAAAAGTGAAAGTCTGAGGAAATCCTATTGAAAAAGCAAAAAAGTTATGAAGTTTTTACATTGTCATCTATTAAATGCACATTGGCAACTCTGTGACATGCCTATCTCTCTCATTCGCTTTGGACTAAAGTCATAATTTTCAATTCCTTGCTTGTTGATGACAGATAAGGTTGTTTTAAAGTTAACCAATTGTCATTACATTTCCTGAAAACGCATCGTTTGCAACAATGTGTATTCTTTCATAATTACATATAATCCACAAAACATAGACAAACTACTGCTGGTACATGTAAGTGGCTTAATGCCAAGAATGTTTTGTGTGCAATGTTTTCATAACACTTCAATTTAGTCAATGGAAAATTTGTATGGATCTTCACCTGTCTATCATAGTTAAGAGCCAGAAACGCAGAAATAAAATGATTATATGATGAAAAAAATATGTGTAAATATTTGTGGACCTCAAATAAAACCCTTCCAATGAAGCAGTGTATTTTTTTGTTACAGCAGCTCTCAATGTGCAGTGTTATTTGTTGCTGAAACAAATTTCTGAAGACTCTTTACAGGTAAATAATTATAAATAAAAGAAATTATGTAGATGAACACTGTTAATCATGAGTCTCTCTTCCACTTAGTGATCCAAATCTGTTTTATAGTATATAACAAACACTCTGGAAGTGCATGAAAACGTACTGATTGATAAATTACAGAGACAGACCAACACTACACTTTTTGTTTCAATTTGAAAATTATAAAAGCACTGAGAATTTCCATCAAATACAAAGAGAAAACCAAGAAAGTGTGAAGTTTGGTTGGAAGTTGCCTTCCACAGGGGGTAAACTTGTGACCCCACCATGGGGGAGGTTTGCCCCCCCCCCCCATCCCACTGGATAGAGGCGCAATTTTCAGG
Source organism: Strongylocentrotus droebachiensis (assembly GCA_035222895.1). Classification (NCBI taxonomy): domain Eukaryota; kingdom Metazoa; phylum Echinodermata; class Echinoidea; order Camarodonta; family Strongylocentrotidae; genus Strongylocentrotus; species Strongylocentrotus droebachiensis. Next base: position 165,101 of record JAVYIG010001707.1, on the reverse strand, counting down.
TTGAGTCGTCTGGAAGACTGAAAAGGGAGCACTTTCGCTTCACCAAACACCTGCCCAATTTAGATCGACTTCCTGGCTGGGAGGGAGATGGAATGGGTGCTTGAGTGAGTGAAGGATGGATGAATTAAATGGAGGATTGAGGAACGGAGGGGTGGAGAATGGAAGGATGGAAGAATGGAGATAGGTGTCCGCTATTATCATGGAGGGAGAAAAGGGGTAAAAAATGGTTGAATTAAAAGAGATCAAGAAAAACACAAATGAGAAGGGCCATGGCAATCAAACTGACCATAGTCAAAGAATTAAGAATAGAAAAAAGAGAGATTGAAGAGGGGGAGGGGAAAAACAGTGTTTTTCTCTCTATAAAGAAATGACATTATCAATTGCAAATTGAGAAGAAAAAAATAGGAGAAGGAACTGAGCTTGAACAAGAAAGCTTGAAATGAAATGGAGGGGGAAGAAAAGAAAAGAAAAAAATATTGAGTGTGAAGACTGAAGAATGAAAAATCAGACAGAAAGCGAGATATAATGGAAAGAGAGAAGCACTATGAGTAATAATACGATAGAATATGGTAAGGAAGGAATACAGAAGAAAAAAACAGAAAGGCAAAGAAAGAGAGAGAGATGGATGGCTCAGAGAACAATTTTGACAGTGAACGATTCTTCCTGACCGGAGCACTGCGGTTTTGGGGGCATTCCCCTCCTGCCCTAAAGCAAAGAGATGAAATTGAAAAGACTCCAAATTATGCTCATTAACTTGGGTGGTGTGACCAATACACCGATTCAAATGGGGCCAATTTCCTCCTATTGATAATGCCAGAAACCCTTTTACTCTCCTTCTATTCACAACCTTCTGTGGTCTAGCCCCCATTCCAACTCACAGAACTCGCACTTCAATTTCAATCAATTTGCTTCATATCATTTCCAACTTCATATAAATGCGATTCAGCAATTCAGAAAATAGTTGACCTATGGCCTTTTCCATTTTAATTTCTTCAAGAGAAGAAATCAAGCTTTCATGAAATAAACTAGAAATATCAACTAATGAACAAATAACACAACTATCATAACTCAGAATCCTCTGGTAAACCATTAAATTTGAAAAAGGGAGCTGGACTTGTGTCTAAAAATGTCATTAGAATATATCAAAAAGTAAGAAGAAGAAAAGAAACGGTCCATTGTATACAACAACAAAAATCTAATTTACGACATGTCCTGGGTCCATTTCCCAGACCAACAGACATATATTTGATTGATATTGGCTGGGAATAATCCTAATCAGGCCACTAATTGATTTTTTTTAAAAACTGTGAACCAACACCAAAGACCACTTGGTGTCCTTGTCTGATTGCATCTCTGATTAGTCACTTGCATGATACACGTGCACTTTAAGAAGCAACTTGTCCTTATAGCATCAGGGAGGTGTTTCACAAAGATCCTAAGTCAAACTTATCTCTAAGTTGGACTTAAAAGTTATGGAAAGCCATTAGCATCCTTGAAAATATTTTGTAAAAGTTATTTTAAAAGGCATAAAATGTTGATTCAAATCATTCGTATTTTCTATCATCATGGGAGATTTCATGTTCTTGATGTGGAATTTATAGAAAGTCTAAAATACTTGATTTTTCGCTTTTGAATATATTTTATTTCAAGGCTACAAATGGCTCTCCATAACTTTTAAGTTCAACTTAGCGTTAAGTTCGACTTAGAATCTTTGTGAAACACCCCCCAGATGTATAAAATAAATAACGATGAAAGGAGAGAATGAAATAAATACTTCCGAATTTGACAAGCACCAGTCAATTAAGATTACACCTCTCCTTCTGAAATCGGAGGCGGAGAAGTATTGTGCTGCTGGAACGCTCTCTCAGGCGCACAGAAGAAGAGAAAAAAAACAACCACACAGCCCCACAATGGGCTTATTACATGCAGCCTCGCTGAGCTTAACGCCCCAATTATCCCCGGATATCAAATGGCATCGGGCTTGGGCACAAAAAAAGGTGCTTTTGGTGGTAATTTGTCAATATTTTCATAAGATTCCCAGGCTTTTGATATGGCTGTGATTCAAGCAATTGTCATGAATCTCGAGGTGGTGGAAAATATGGCTTGTAACCGCTGTGGTTTCTTTAGAGGTGATAAAAGCAAATGGCTGACATACCGTATACCTTAGTTAAATAATTAGGAACTGTGTGGGTGCAATATCAAAGTTCTCTGACAGATATCAACTTTAAAGTATAAGGCATTTTCCATTCATGTTGGATTCTTCCTAATTCTGAAATGTTGTCTGCATACTGTGTGTGATTCTAACAAATATCATAACTTCATTTCATTACCTTAAATATCCAACTAAAATTATGCTAATCCTATCATAAGCATATTTCTAGACATTGCCAGAGAACAAACAATATATCCTTCATAGTACTCAATAAAATTAAATTAAAAGAACCTGCCACTACATGTTCCAATTGTTTAGGTTTTCTCAAGATAAAATTGTACCTAAACTTGATTGTATGTGTACAGTGTACATGCATACTTTTGAGTTGATCACTGCAAAATAAGAGAGATTAAAAACAATCTCTGAAATATTCCTAAAGAGGGAGCTATAGTCATTTCAGCTAAAGTCTTTGAGTGGAAGGCTGGTCGGCTGGTCGGAGAGTCAACATCCTGTTGCAAATAGATTGACTATTGATTCTCTACCTCTGAATTTACAGAGGAAAATCTCACAAAAGTAGTACCAGCAAGAAACTGTCAAAAAGACTCCAATCACACTTACAGACATTGTTATAAGCAATAAATGAATGATTGCAAAAATAAATCATTGAATACGCTTTATGATATTAAGAGTCTTGTAGAATTTCAAATTAATTTCTTAATAAAAACAATTAGAGTATGTATACTTGACAAATCCTAATAATGGAGATAAATAACAGTAGAATTAATTATGATTTCAAAATTTGAATGTCAGTGCAGCAGACAGATAAAGAAAGAAGGGAGAGAGAGAGAGAGACAGAGAGGGAGAGAGAGAGAGAGAGAGAAAGAGAGAAAGAGAAACAAGCAATGTCTATGAAGCGTTTTTAGTAGCAGTAGTGGTAGTGGTAATGGCAATCATAATTTATCATACTGGATACAATTAAGCAAATTAACCAGAACAAAGAGGCTATTTATTCGACGACAGGAAGAAGGAAAAAAAAGACAGCCTTTTCTCCACTTCCACTTTCCCTATTCATCTGTTCTTATGGCAACCAGAATCAGCAGGCAAAGATCAGCTGCTAGCTGCCAGTCTGATTAGACTCTGTCCCCTCAGACCACTGCCACCACCCCTCTCCACCACCCCCCTGTATTTGGACACACCCTGGAGCAAAAAAAATGGCTAAGAAATTGAAAAATAATACTCAAATCTGGAATAATCTCATAAAGGGGAACCAGCTAACGCTATTAGTGTTTGATAGTAGAAAGTGCATAGGCTGTGTTTGATGCTAACCCTTAATCCATCCAGTACCACACAAAGTTCAGGTACAGCTGTTGCAATATATAGATACATAGTATTTTAGCTGTATGTTCAACTTTTATGGTTCTGTTGCATGTCTGTGGCTCTTGTCGGATCAGAATTCAGACCTTAGTATGGCCCCTTTCATACCAGAAACTGACAAATTTCATGACATGACATCTTTTTATGAGCTCTAATTTACTCTATTCAAGCCACTGTTTTCACGTCAAGAAACATATGCAAACATCAAACTGCAGCGCTGTGATTCATTAATTCTGGGCACAAACTTTCAGGAAAAAGCCAACTAAAATGGAGCTGAGAATACAGACTATTGGGGCGATAAGGGATTATGGATACATATCATAGGCAAACAGGAGAATATCTTCTCTGAACTCAAAGACTTTGAATAAAAGAAAGAAGTCATTATTAGAATTCCCAGACTAGGTCTATGATGATACCAAGAGGAATGGCACTGTTGGCACACCTCTGGAAGAAGAAAAAATCTTGAAAAAAGGAAAATGAAAACGAGATAAATAATAATCTGACTTCTGATTAATGAATGAGATGCTTTGTTGTCTAAATGTGACTTTCCTTTCATGATTTGACACAGATGATGACAGACTTCTATCCAATGAGTGGTGGAGGCAAGCCTTCAGATAAAGGTGTCCAATCGTCTATCAGCGGCCACTTAAGCCCCTACTGTACAGGTGTGGTGAAGCTCCATAGCTCCATGTTTGCAAAGCTCAGTGAGTGAGGAGCTTCTGAAAAGCTTAGATCATCCAGGATTGGGGCAAAAATGCTACCACCTTTTGTTTTGAGGTGTGTCTATCCGTCATTACCTCCAGGCATCTGTTTCCTCTAAAATGTGATACCTGGATTTCTTTCATTTTACAGGAAAAGCTTATATTCTGACATGTAATTGGTGATGGATACACTGTTCTTACCTGTATCCATCTCTCTACACATCTATACAAAAAAAACATCCCTTCCCTTTTTTTCTTCCCTGTTCCACTATCTCCCCTCCCCTTAGCTTTCTCAACCTCCCCCCCCCCCTCTTTCTCTCTCATTGCAGCATAATCTTTGGTGAACTATTCTTCACCAAAATTGTACTTCAAAATAACTAACCTGGGACTAACTTGAGAATTTCAAAGAATAATTCAATAAGTCTAAAAACTAAAATTCAAGAATCATCTATAGAAAATAATAGAATTACATGATACATTTTGTATCAGGCATAATTGTGCATTGTAATTTTGTAAAAAAATACACATAAAATATGCTTCATTTGATATTTGATCAATAATCTCAACTTCCTGTACTAACTCTTATTTTGTTTGTTTCTTTCAGTGGTGTTATCGGATTAAAACAGTATAAATCCTGGTGGACACACTACTTAGGCTTATTATCATCCACCATCGAGCTATCCAGAGACCGTCAGTTTGCTAGCTATTGAGGAGACCACTTCTGAAGTAATCAGTGTAATTTGGAGTAATTAGGCACCTCACAACCCACGTGAGGTCACCATCAACCCAAACCAAATGATGATGTATCGGATGAAGGCTTGCTATGAATTAAACATGAGGAGGAGAAGTGTGATTGGGATTCGTTGTTGATGGAAGGAGAGCTCGATGTGTCTCCTGAAATATATACTGCCCCAAAACATGTTTTAAGTGTTAACCATCTGGTTGGAGGGGCCACTGCTCGACATGTTGCACAAACACGGGACATTCGTGTAAAACATCGACTGACAAATTGGGAGCGTGACGCTTTTGAAATCTAGGAAACAAGGGAGTGCCTCCTCCGCGGATGCAGTGAGAGAAGAAAAAGCCGGTTTCTGCGCGACTCTGGTTTATGAAAAGGAAAGAAAAACTTCCTCTTCTTTGTGACTTAATCCAATTAAGGTTTGCCTAAAGAGGAACAGGAATCATCGTGGCGTGAATTTGAGGCGCAAGAATGGAGTACGGGGTGTCAATCACGGCGGTGTGACGTGAGAAGAATGGTGGGGGGATAAAAGGCAAGAAAGAAAGAGGAAAACGATTGAATTAGCACATTAGTGGTTCCTAGATTAACCAATAGCAGTAATCCAACCTTCGGGCTCACTCGGTGTGAGCCCAAGCCAAATCACAGTATGCCATTATATCGTTCGGCATTGGGGTCCGTACGCGAGGTAGGCGAACTCTTGATACTTGCACCTCTCTATTGTGAGAGGACCCTTTACCTCTGGCCCCTTCATTCAACCCCGTGACAGCATACCATTAACTACCATCTCAATACAACCACAAAAACCAAAGAAACAAGAAAAAAAATCCAATGAATCCAGCTAGATTTCCCACCCCTGCCTCACCCCTGCTAACAACTTTGGATCTTGCATGGAGGGAGGGAGGGAGGGAGGGAGACGGACAAAATAGAACGAGCCGTGTCTGAAAAATGCCCGGGACGGACCTTCTGTTCCGCCGAGTGCGGAGCTCAGGATTCCTCACAAAACTTCAGAATTTCTACTTGATTTGACTGTACTTGTATTGCATTGTGTCAACCAATCAAATCCTATGGCATCAAAACACTTCATGAACAAAGCATGGAGGAAGCACCCAAAGGGCACTGAACTAGAATATGAAAAATGGATCAAAGGAACCCAGAAGAAAAAAAGAAAAAAGCTCTTTTATGAGACAACAGCAATCCTGACAATGGCAGAGAGTGGTTTATAAACATGGTGGGAGTGAAATGTCTCGTTGATAAGTCACATCTTTCATTGTGTATCAAAGACATTCACACCCACCCATGGAAAAGTCATTGTATGGGACTTCATTCACGTTTTACAACATAATACCTGTCTGTACCTGATGTCTGATCAGATACAGCTTGTCAGTTAGGATTAGTATGTTTGACATAATTTACAAAGATCTTTGATTGATGTCTCAATAACAAGACAAAATTGAACATGACTTAAAATCAATGCATTTACAGATCAATGTTGGAATAAATACTAAACATAGATCAAAGATGGAAGGACATTCAATTACTTTAAGTTCAAACCGGTAGGTTGCAGCTAATTATCCTTCTTCACGATACCTATCCACACATTTCATGAAAATAATGATAGTTTGCTATTTAACAAAAACACCAACCAGAAATAACAATTCAAATAGTCTTTAACTGTTTTATAATAACATGATATGATAAATACATAAACTTTAAAAAAATGTAGTCCTGTGCTCACACTATAGACTGTAGAAGGTTGACCCATACACAGACAAGTAATTATGAGAGATGACAAGGGGATAGAACAAACTTAATATAAATAAAACTAAAAAGTTTTTTGCATGAAATTCATGAACAATTATATAACATTTTCTGTCAGAAATGGGGCATGATGCTTGACAACAATTATTTTCTATTTTAAATGTTTACAGTACTTGGAGTAAAAAAAAACAGTGAACTAGAAAAGCACCTACTTTTGGCAATCATTCATTTGACTTTCTAACATACTACAGTACGGTAGCTAAAGCCCAACTTTTTTGATTGCCCATCAGCTAAAAATGTATCTGCCATCATAAGAATATAACTGCATATCCAATATGAGATTCCCAATGGCATTGGTGATGTTGACATTAAAAAAACATTTTCATTTACTCATTTGATTCCCTAATTTTCCCATTTCTATGACAGGTCAATCATTTGCCATTTTTACTTTTGTTAGTTTTCAATGATATCTGACTAATTTTAACAATTAAGATTGATTTTTGCATCTAATCACATTCATTACAGGAAAAATGCAGGAGATATGGGGAGAGAGAGAAAGAGAGAGAGAGAGAAAGAGAGAGAGAGAGAGAGAGAGAGAGAGAGAGAGAAAGAGAGAGAGAGAGAGAGAGAGAGAGAGAGAGCGAGTGAGAGTGAGAGCGAGCGAGAGTGAGAGAGGGGGACAGCTGACCACAGACAAAAGGATGAATGTAGAATATTTGATGCAGATACATGTATATATACACATGTAGCAATCACTTCAAAGAAAGTAAAACAGAACTTCATGAAATAAAAATAGAAAACTTACAATATTTTGCTGTGAAACAACACTGACGTTTTATCTACATGTACATGCAAGGATATTCATTTTCATATAGTAGCACTCTTTTGACACAAGATGGCAGTAGACCACTTATCTTAGCTAGACTAAATAACGTGTTCACACAAATGATAATTATTTGATACCGCCCTGAGGTTGACACCAGGAAAATCAATGTCAACAGAGAAAATCTGAGCTGACAATGGCACTATATCAAAGAAAGACAAATGTGAAAAAGGGTATAACTTTCAAAGCACTTTACTTGACCTTTACTGTTTTACCGGGGATTAATTTCAAAAGATAGGATATCCTTTGCTCCTTTACCTTATATCATTAGTTTGGACTAGGGCTTTCACTTTTTTTTTTTTTTTTCTCTCTCTCTCTTTCTTTCTCACTTCTACCAAATCACTAAAGCCAAAATAGGAGACTGAGAAGGAAGACTACCACATCAAAGGCCAGCAGGTTAGCTGTATTTAGTCACAAGAGGGCAGTGTTGAACTTTAGTCACTCTATCAAACATAGCTACATGAGCTTGGCACTGGCTCTGTGCATTTGTAAAATAGTGTGCTTCTGCTCAGAAAAGAATTCAACACAGGTTCATCATTATAGAAATACAATTATTTAATAGAATTGGTTTGATTGCTAATTGTCGCTAATAGTACGCTGTTTTGTGTATATGTTTAATGTGAAATCTGAATGTGTACCGTAATTAAAGGTGTATTAACCGCACCTTTTTGCCGCCAAAAAAAAAATCAAAGTCGGGAGTGCGGTTTATACACAGTACACCAAAAAAAAATATATATATATGGCGCTATGCCTGGCAATGTCTCCCAGCTCAGTAATCGGCGTGTTGACTCACCACTCGGAAACTAGAACAACACTCAAATTTGTCTGTTATCTTGGTTTGAAAGTAATCTTTCTGATAGATTTCAATATGTAGTTTATAATAAGAATTCCTCCAATTTTTCTTCCATTACACGGCGTACCACAAGGTTCTATCCTAGGTCCTCTACTGTTTTTTAAGTCGGCAAAAAAAAATATATATATTTTCTGTACTGTATGACACTACTAGTACACATAACAATACACAATGTAGTTTATTTACAAATTTCAGTTTTATGATTCCATCATAGAAATTTATTACCTTATCACCATCATTGTTATTATTAATATTATTATCAACGTTATTAAGTCATACAATTAGCACTATAAGCGCTATAAGTCTCACAGACCAATATAACTCTTTAGCATAAACACAGCTCACACAGCATTTCGCATGTGATAATCTCAAGGATTGGACGGCACAGCACTACCAGGAGAAGAAGAAGAAGAAGAAGTTACTACTTAAAGAGGCAAGTATTATAATTTTCTTGATATCATTTTATTGCAAACACTTACCACTTCCGTTGGCCTATAGAACTTGGGATCGATTTTGACTCGAATGACTCCCGTCGCCTTGTCTTTTCCAACTTCTTCTTCTCCCTTGCCTTCCCACCTACAAAAGAAAGAAATAAGAACAAATTAGCCCATGGTCTAGATACCAATCAGGTACTTCCTGTGTTAATCATAGGGGAATTAGAAAAATCAGGTTTCCCATAGAAATTTGAGGACCAAATTCCATGATCCATTTTTGCCTTTTTCCATGACCAGATAAGCACCCTTTTGGTATGGGCTTTCGGCATCCAAGTGACGTACGAATACCACACCCACTGTCAGTTCAAACTAGACATGTGCCATAGCCTTAGCCTCACACAGCCCACACCAATGACCAATTTTCCAGGATTATCCAGGAAAATTTGTTTTTCCATGACTTTCAAAGTTTTTTTCATAACTGCAGGAAGTTCACCCTGAGTGGTAAATGAATTTTAAATGTTTTTCATTCTGTATAGCTTCAACCATTCCTTCACCTATAAATGAACAATTAACATGAATATAGAGATGCTAGGTTGCCCTGGTGATTTAATAGACCTTATCACAGCTAAATAACTATCCTAGAGATAAAAACCTGGATAAGTATATCCCTCCTGTTAGGAACCAGAAGGACGTCAAACTCCATGAAAAATCATGAGGTAACGCCCTTCTGGCTCCAAGCATACAATCTCATACTATATATTTCACGGATTTGACCAAAGTAATATCACTTACATGTAAAGTTGTACCTGTTTTACCAAGCACCTGTATATAAATACCACCTGTCTATAAGCACTGTGGTTTTCTTTCCCTTAAACAGTTTTTCTTGTACTATAGCTACCTCTACATGAAGGCCACCTGCTTATAAAGACCACTTTCCTTGCCAATTTTTGCTCGGTCTTTATATATAGGTTTTACTTTATATGGACGGTCTATATGCTATGGATATCTTAAGTAGAATTGTAGAGCTGCATCATTCAAATTTAGAACTTTGCTGCACATGGGGGGCAAAATAACACACACACACAGGTGAAAACAAATTCACTTCAAAAACTAGAGCGGGGTGACACTGTCATAAAGCACATGGACATGGCATGGTCCATGAGGAGACTGGAGAGGAAATGGAAGTACACAAATTAGTTGAGATTGATTTTTAAAATAAAATGTGATATCACAGCAATTGACAACAAACAAGAAAGTGTTGGTCCCAGAGGCATCATGATTGGTCATATACTGATTTAGCTATGGTCTAGTTTTAAGGAATAGAATGTAAGAACAGTAAAACACGCTTATAGAGACCAGCTGTATAGAAAGGCTACCGAGTACCCCAAAATAAAGACACAAAAATGTCTTCCTTGAACAATGTCTCTCAATATAACATGTTAACAGGCCACTTTCCTGGTTCTCTTAAATAATGGTTTCTCTGTACCACTTTGTGATACTCTTCATATAAACACAGTCTATGTCTCAAAAATGATGTTTCTTTTAGGCAGGGCTGGATCAATACCACTTATGACATTTGAAGCCCCAATACAACTACCGGTATGTGTAAAATGGGATAATACAAAATAATTGTCAATATTCCACATAAAAAAACCACAAGAAAAGATTCTCCACTGGTTTGGATTGTGCATACTAAATCTGTTTAAAAAAGGGTGGAAAAGAACAGAGTTTAATGTTAAATAATTTGCGCTAAAATAGGGAAGAAAAAAATACACAGCATGACAATTCAATTTAAAAATATCTGGAAAAAATGTATAGAGTAAAGAGTATTGTGTGATATTCATATTATCATGAACAGAAACTGAAAATGACAAATATTAAGAAGAAGTGAACACAAAATTCTTATTCATCCATCACAAATTTCAAAGTTATTGATTAGTAAGCACATCACGAATAGTTCACCTTTTCCCCGGTAAAAAGTGAACTATTTGTTTTCCCGGCCCCCCCCCCCCCAAAAAAAAATGACAAAAGTCAGTGAGCAGACAGGGTTTCTAATGCCTCCGCACGGGCAACTCCAGCGGCGTCATGGCGCTCAAGCTGTGCAATTTATGCTGTGCGGTAACTGCACTTCACCACTGCAGTACCTATATAGCGCCAGCTAAACATATTTACATCCTTCAATGTTTCATTTGAGCCATGCAATTTTTTAAATTTCTTTTCTGAATGCAATGTAGATGTGAGTACGGTACATTACAGAAGTGTACAATTTGATAATTTTGATAACCTTGTCCAAACAAAGTTTTACCTTTGTAATAATGACAATAAGGTCAGTTTTTAAAATCAATGAACCTTCTCTTTAAAGTATTAGTCCATCAGAGGCTGTTTTACAAATATATCTTGAAAAAAGGATACATGGAAGCCTCATCAGTATTAATACCATTCTCCTTGAGGGCCCTGCAATCACATTATCACCATGGCATTAGCCCAGCTACCATGATTTAGGGCGCTCACCCTTCAAGGATTTCTTCCCACCGGGAGCCCATTTACTACGCCTGGGTGGAGAGTGGCAACTGTAGAGTAATGTCTTGACTAAGGACACTCGTGCTGTGGTGGGTTCGTATGCTTGCGCTCCCGGTTACTACTCCAAATTATGGGGATCGAGATTTAGAATGGGGTAGGGGGTAGGGGGGAGGGGGAGGGGGGAAGGGCGTGGTGTATCCCACCCTTAGTTTTGAGCCCAGATTGTACCTAATGCTAGTTTATACATGTAGGTTAATATTTTGTAAAAATGTTAATAAAACTGGTGCTTATAAAGCGCTTACCATCAAAGTCTGTAGGCACAATAACAAACAAAATATGACAAAATGATAAACAATTACCTATTAAACAAAACAAGAAGGTAAATGCAAATAAACCTACAAATTACAATACATATGAAATGTATATCAATGTGAATAGAGTAAGTTAATTTGATTTCATGCATTATTTATATATATAAACACAAATTATACTTTCAGGCAACTGGTACACTTTTAAAATAGAGTACTGTCATAAAATCTGGATCACCTTGAGATGGACAGTACCTCATTGTACCATGATTGTCCTAGGACCCGTTTCACAAAGCCTTTTTTCAATGAAAAATGACAAAAAGCAGTGACGAATCTGCTGATAACCAATCAGAAGCAAGGATTTCAGTAGCTTATAACAAAGACTGTCATTTGTCACTAACGACAAGTTTTGTGAAACAGGTCCCTGGTGCAACCAAACTTGTCCTAGAGGCCACATACATGCATCTCCAAAAGCCTCCTATGATATCGGTCAACCTATGTTGTCTCCCGCTGGGATTAAATAACAGGTACCTTGGAACCTGCTTTAAAGGTATCTTGACTAGGGTGGACACCTGGCTACAGTGGCCACTCATGGATGCTGATCTTAGAATGGCCTTAATAGACAGGTGTGATTCAACCACGATCTCACTGCATGTTGTTTCCCAAGCCCATCTATATCCAGAAAGCATGGTTCCCATACAGAAATCTGATTGGCAATGCTGGAATAACAACTACGATTAGATACATTTTTAAAGCTAAAGTTGAGTTCTAGTCATGCGATTGTATTGTGAAAGAAACGGTGTGGAACAATCAGAAAAAGTAGATCATCTAGCATAATTGTACATGTAAGTACCGTATTTGCCGGCGATAAGGCCGCACCGCCGCATAGGCTGCACCCCAACTTTGACATTTCAAAGAGGAAAAAAACAAAACAAAACAAAACAAACGGACAAAACAAAATAATTGTAATTTTCTTGTAAAACACTATTTTTTTTTTACAAACTGATACCAAATTCATCAATATTCTTATAATCTACCGGAAGTTTAGCTCAAAAAGTGATCGCGGGCAGATTTGGTGTCCGATATATACCCCTACCACAATGTACGGTGTAATGCGAAATTGCATGAAATGGAAAACAAAATGGCGACTTCGGATGGATGAAGTGATGGATGCTTCGCGGCAGCTCCGTTCCTATACTTTTGCAATGCATTGGCACGAACTTAGATCAAGATCTATCGGCAAATGTTGGTTTAGCAATTTATTTTCGTATTCATGTCAACAATGCAAGATAAAATTGTCGGTAAGATGTGTGAAAATGTCCTGTACCATAGTGGTACAGTTATTGTACCGTTCGTAGTCCCATATGTGCAAATTCGTGCTAGTTGCGACTTGAGTTTTTTTTTTTTTTTACTCTTTCGCCGTAAAGGCCGCACCCCGACTTTTGATATTTTCTCTTCCAAAAATACTGCGGCCTTTACGCCGGCAAATACGGTATTAGTGTGTACTGCAAAATTCCGGAATCATCAAAATGATAAGAAATTTGGCCCAGTCTTGGTATAGCCAAGCACTGTACACAGAAAGATATGGGACTAGACAGACATGTGGCATAAAAATCTGTCCCGATTTGTATGCTGTTACATGCTTTTCAGAGAACATGTTTTATCTGATGTTTTATCTGATGTTCTTCCACACTTGCATAATAACAAAGATAACTCTCACAAATTAATTTTCACCTCTTCCCATAACTCAACTTTCTCTTTAAGTTCCTAAGTTGGCAGTGCAGGAGTACTTACACAATCTCGACCCCGATGCATTTGAACGAAGCTACCACAAACTCCCTCACACTGTGGACCTGATTGGTTGCGATGACAAGGTCCACTGGCTCTTTATGTTGCAGCATCATCCACATGGCCTAGAGGAACAAAAGGCAAGATGAGACCGGTTGTTACATAGGGGAAATAATGAGGACATGCACTTAAAAGAAAAGCTTAAATCTATTGTGACATATGTGATAAAGGGAAAAAAGAAAAAAAAGGAATAGGGTATTAAGCTCTATCAAAACAACTTGCATCAAATATTCTGGATATACATTTATTAAAGAGGACATTCATAGCTGATGTTTTGGACAGGAGAGTGCAATGATTTTTTGTTAAAGGTCACACAAGGGACTTGAGCTGTCAGAGGTAAAAGCAGCCATGCTGGACAGGAATGTGTGGAAGGCCATCACAGCTCGGGCAGTTGACCCGACTTAAGTAAGTAAGCAAGTAAGCAAGGGTTAAAAAGGGTGGCAAATATGATTGCTTGACAGCTGCAACATGGCTGTGCAACTGACAAACTATCAATGACCTAGGTTGACTGTTTTCTAGGAGTCTTTCAAAGAAAATGTATGTCTTCTTGGGTAAACAACGACTAGCCATCAAAACTTGCTACCTCTCTATCTTTCTCTTTCCATTTCTGTCCACCTTTGTCATTTCTCTCTCTCTCTCTCTCTCTTTTCTATCCCCCCCTCTCTCTCTACCTCTACCTCCCTTTTTCCTCCCTCACCTCCTTCCTTTCTCTATTTCTATTTTGATTCCTGATCTACCTCTATCATCTTCCTACATAATATCTCTCCCTTACTTTCTCCTATACTCCTTTTTGAAATATACAACACTTTCATAACTGTAACTACTATAACAGACTTCAAAAGGACCTTTCTCTCCTTATAGAGAGAAGCTGGCCATTGTTATTGCTAATAAGGGATAATCCCAGACAATCATTTGGCTATTTTAAGTGGAAAAGATTAAGCCTCTCTTTCTGTCCACCTTTTGTCCCTCTTTGTTACCCCAACCACACCCTTACTCAGATGACTTTATGCTTCACAATAGAGTACCGAATCTGTGACGTCATTCCCTATAGAAACTCAATGTTGTATGCTCTGGTTCCTAATGGTTAGGAGCCATAGCATATAACACTGAGTTCCCATAGGACATATATTTATTCAGAAGGTCATATCTCACCCATTACTTAATATATTCAATTGGTTTTCGACATTCGGACATTATTTTATGATGCTCTTTCGGAAAATGAAGACAAAATTGAGAAATTCCAAAAATAGATTTTTGATGACGTCACACTTCACCACTCTATAGACTAACAGGACTAAAATCTACAGGCATCTTCACTTTTCATAATCACTGGAGAAGAAAATCGATTGGGGTTTAATGGAGCATGGATTTAATCCTCTTCTACCCCTCTCATGAAGAGGGTATTGCTTGTATAATTCGGGTCTCAACACAGCTGGTATTGTATATATATCCCTCGTAAAAAGAGTCTGCTGTGCAATGGACTGGTTCGCTCCACACTAAGCGACCAGAAATCATTTCCATGGACCTCATGCAAATGAGTTTTTTTCCATTTTCTTCAGAGGTATCATATTGAATTATTCTCATCACTGCAAACCAGATAGCAGTGCATGAGATGTCACTGTGCTATCTCAGTGTCATCAAAGTCAAGTTGTCTGTATGCAGCATATGGCCTCCTCTTGGAACCACTTCACACACCCCGATAAGAACATTCTGATATCAAGCCAAAAAATATTTAAATAGTAGACATCATTTGCTTTCGCATTTTCTCTGTGTATTTGTTGGATTGTACACAAGATCTCAGAGTGCTCCTGAAGTGTACCATGCTGTTTGGCTACTTTGATTTGATTTGATTTGATTTATTGGTTTCTGCATCTTTTTTCTTGTTTTCATCATACATTTTCATGAACATAATATGGTTTGATACAATATTTAAAGTGTATATAATTTTATACAGATAATAAACAAAATTAAACAAATATATTGAATGCATAATTAACATACATTAGATGCAGGAGGGCTACAGAAATAAGCAAAGTAGCTTGACGTGCCTGCAGCCCTCAACTTAGATAAAATTAAAATTAAAATTAAAAAAGAGTGTGACTTGCAGAGAAGAAAAGGAAAGGGGAGAGAAGGAGCGTTGGTAATAATACAATAAATCTTCTTGGAACAATTCAGTGAACTCGTACAAGAGTAGGGGGAAAACCCCGGTGTAGTGGTCCACCTGCACACCCCAATCAGGCCGAGTATATACGGCATCTGCAATAATCTTCAGTATTAAAGGAGGCAGATTTTCTTGAAGAAGAAGAAGGAACTTAATATGTCCTGATTGATTTTGAAAGACATTGAAGTAGGATCAGAAATGGAATTATAAAATGGAATTCTTCCTGATTCAGGTTCCGTATAAATTGGCAGTGTCTTGGAAGTCTTTCCATTCAAAGGAAAAGCCTGATCACTGTGAATCATAAACCACTTAAAGCATGACTGGTCACCGACTGATAGACTTAGCCACTTATCCACCTAGAAGGCTTACATGGACAATAAGATATTCGGTCAACAGTTTGGGGCCTTCATCAGATACAATGTGGGAAATTCCATCCCAAATACTTTTCCCATTTCTTTAAAAATTCAGTCTTTGTCGCGTCACAAGGTCTCCTGTGGACTGCAAACAAATCCCACTGCGGTGCTTTTTTTTTTTAGAGTGTGAATGGGATTTTAATGACCTCACCAATCTGGGGGGTGTTTCACAAAGATCTTAAGTCAAACTTAAGTCTAAGTTGGACTTAAACATTATGGAGGGCCATTTGTAGCCTTAAATTAAAATATATTCAAAAGCAAAAATTCAAGTAATTTAGACTTTTCATAAATTCCACATCAAGAACATGAAATCTCTGTGATAATACAAAATATGAATGATTTGAATCAAAATGTTATGCCTTTTAATATAACTTTTACAAATAATTTTTGAAGATACTAATTGCTTTCCATAATTGTTAAGTCAAACTTAAGAGATAAGTTCAACATAGGATCTTTGTGAAACACCACCCTGGTTGAGACTCACCTCGATGTAGTCTTTAGCGTGTCCCCAATCACGCTGAGAATCAATGTTTCCTAGGCTCACGAAATCCTGCTGCCCCAGATGGATCTTGGCAACAGCTCTGGTGATTTTCCTTGTCACAAATGTCTCACCTAAATACAAAAGAGGGGAAAAATACACTCTTAGCTTTAAGGGGATCATCCAGATCTAAATTTGAAAAACAATTTCTCATTCCTTTCATTGGTATGTGGTAGAATATCAGCAATGTCTAGTGGAAAGAATTATTCTTCAAAGTGCTCCCAAACTTCAAATATGACAAGAAATAGTCAACAACTTTTGACCAAATTCCAAAGCCACAATTGTATGTATTCCCATGTATAAGTCCATTATTTGTAGTGTCTACTACCGGGGTACTATTTTTTTTTTCATTGTTTATCATTTCCAACAAGATTTTGTAATTTGTTATCATTTTAATGAGTCCAAAGCATCTTTAAACAAAAAAAAATTCTTATTCATTACTTTAACATTTCACCATCTCTAAACCCACACATGCTGAGTTAATGTCAAGTTTGGTTTTTCCATGACTTTCAAAAATCAGCACCAGACAAGCTGTGAGGGCAGTGTACTTGAAGAATAACTGCGATCAAATCCCATTCTTTCAAGTAGCTTAAAAAGTTACAGAGGTGCTCAGGTGATCATTCCAAACCCACTTTTATCTCTATTCATTCCTGGTTCCTCTTTTGTTGCCCTCTTTAGAGGACACAATGGTCTTTATTCTACTAAACTTTAAACCAAAGCTGGGCTTAAGCTTTAGTTCTAAATCAGGATTGACATAGGAAGTTGGTCATAGGTCTTAACTTTTTATTTGTGAATGGAAGTCTTAGACCATGGGTCATGCCTAACTGCCTAACTGAATCATTAGAATACAGACCAATGTCTACCTTTCACTCTCCAGTGGATCTCTGGTCTATAGGTTGAATGAGTTTTTACTGTACCTAAAAATGTAATGGCATAGCATGAAAGATGCTTTGGAGCCACAAATGATTGCTAGACTACCGGAACACTTACACAATAAATTGTTCTATGTGTGTAATTCGTTTTTTTACAGACGTGTATCAATCAGATATGATTATTTACAACTGGGAACCGACCTTTAACCTCACCATCCGAAAGACGCAATTCAGTTTTCGAAACCGGGGTTGCCTGAGCCAGTTTGTAGGCATAGACAGAGAGCTGACCAAGTGAACGTGGCGCTAGACCAACTCACATCTCCCTGTCTCCTGGGCCCCGCCCGTCTTATAAAGAGTTGCGATTGATCCGAATAAATCACAAGTCCTCCAATCAATCGCAAGTTTACCATCTCTAATCTCTTATGTACATTGTTGTGATTGATATCAATTGTAAATAAGTTGCGATTGATATCAACTCTTTATCAGACAGGGCCCTGAAGTATGTATATGTGGAATAGGCATTGGATGTAAATGTTGCGATGCCACCGATAGAAAAAAATTCATTAAAGACTGAATTTTGCCATTTACTTAAATTTATAACATCCCAAGTCAGAGCAGTCTCTTTCCCCTTACTTCTCCATTACTGTACATGACCTTTGACCGGAGCAGCGTTTCATGAAACCATCGTAAGTACAAGTTCGTCAACATCCCATTGAAACGTGTGTATTAAAAAGTACTTCCGTGGGATGTCCGCAAACTTGTACCGATGATGTTTTCACGGAATGGTCCTGGGGGGAGTTTCACAAAGATCGTAAGTTGAACTTATCTCTAAGTTTGACTTAATAATTATGGAAAGCCGTTAGCATCTTTAAAATTATTTTGTAAAAGTTATTATAAAAGGCGTGAAATGTTGATTCAAGTCATTCATATTCTCTATTATCAAGGAGATTTCATATTCTTGATATGAAATTAATGAAAAGTCTAAATTACTTGAATTTTTGCTTTTGAAAATATTTTGTTTTAAGGCTACAAATGGCTCTCCGTAATATTTAAGTCCGACTTAGAGTTAAGTTTGACTTAGTTTCTTTGTGAAACACTCCCCTGCCCTGCAGATCTTCCATACCTCTCCTAGGGCTCTCATGGTTGAAGAGGATGCCGTTGCAAGCAAACATATTGTAGGCTTCTCGGAAGTTGATTGTGATCCAGTAGGCATACAGCTTCGCTGCACCTGCACAGGAAACAAGAGAATATAAATATGTTTAAAAGCTGGGGGTAATAACACGCTTTGCAGGGCCCTCGACGTAAGACTACTATGGGTAAACAAGACAAATTATCATTATTATTATTAGTGGTAAATATGCTATTCATATGATCCTTGTATTTTCGAGGAAAAAAAAGAAAAAGATGTGAGCATGGACCAAGAGATGATTACTACTTTCAGAAAAGACATCGGCTTTAGTCAACTTATGAAACAAACTTTGGACTGCCATAGGCTACTTTTATCACACATGCAATGTATTTAAAGAGAAGTGGAAAATCTATATTGTTCAAATTGTTCATATATGAATTGTCGATCTTATGTATCAATGAAATACACAGAAAATTTAAGAAAATTTAATAACACTCTACAAACATTAATTAAAATCAGGTTTTGAGCAATGGGCACATTCGTTTAACCATTCAAAGGTTTGAGTAAGAAAAAAATGCAAAAACTAGAGCAAGCATCCATTCAGATGCTAATGAACTTGTGCATCTGTAAGACAATCTTGTTCAACAATGAAAACAACGGATGAGAAACAATGATGAGGATTGAGCTCTGGATGTAAACTATAGTCTCAAGAAGTACATGGTTTTGACAAGCATGGTCAAGATGCCTCTCCTTTTCACCCAAGATCTAGGACGAGCCATAGGATACCTCCTTGCTCAGCAACATTTGAATCCTGGCCCCCCCCCCCCCCCCCCACTCCGGGAACGGAGGGACCGAATTCATGTTCCAAAAATCTCTGGCTCGTAACAAAGAAAAAGATCTGCCCGTATTGACTTTACACACTGTACTTATGCTGAAAAGGGGGGGGGGGTGTTGAAAAGGCTCGTAACAAAGAAAACTTTCTACCCGTATTGACTTTACACACCACTTATTCTGAAAAGGGGGAGGGGGTGCTGGGAACACGCATATGCGTACCCTAAATAACACTGAGTGGGGGGCAGGGATTTGAATGGCCAGATGGTTCATTTTGTAATTTCCTTTTAAAAACTCATTTATTAGTATGATCTCACCTATGCATGAGTTGCATGATTTCACTTGCATATCATCTTAAAATGGATTAATTTATACAACTTTGGTAGGTGGAAGAGAATTTCTAAATTAAATATCGATTTGAATATCTCAACTATAAAGAGTGTCCACTTTCTTCTTTTGCTGAGTGTACTAGCCAAAGAATGTGTCATTCCAGGGATATGATCGAAAGTGACTTAAGAGTTAACAAATATTTATCATTTCAGCAGAGGAATCTATGCATGGAGAGCAAATATAAGTGATAAGTGAGTTGCAAATACATGCATGTCTTGGGTTACTTACAGTTTCATTTTTTTAAATACTTTTAATCAATATCGTGTGAGCAAATAAGGAAAGACAGAAGAAACCAAAACGAGGAATTTCAGAGGTTTATGTGGTAAACCATCAATTTAAAGCTATAAGAAGACAAGGGATATGCGGTTATAGTTATTAATTGTTTTTAATATCTCAACATACATTGAGTACACTCTATTTCCCTGAAATTGGTGGTTAGTGTTTTCAATCAAAGCTGAATGCACTTCACTAAACCGCAAATTAGGGCTGTATTGCTATTTTTGCCACATTAACTATTATGTTTGAAGAAAAGATAAAAGAATGGGGAATTTCCAGAAATATGAGGGTCAAATAACAATCTTTCCTTGACTGAAACTGATTATTCTGAAGTTATTTCCTTATAATTAAAGTATGGCTTCAATTAAGATGAATAATTTGGTGAAATGGTCTCAAACCTCCAAGATTGTTTGTTCATTTACAGTGTACCTACTACCAGCCAGATTTGAATCAATGTTTGGACATCTCAAGAAACTTTACTCTCAATTGCTATACAATGCATGTGTGGTAAATTAGGAGACATTTAGGAGTATTCTATAAAAATAAAAAAATACAGGAAGCCTCAAAGTCCCCTAAAAAAAACTTGAAAATGGATGGCACAACATACAGATCACAAAAGGTCAAAATTTGCAAAAACTTGCACATGCTGCAAAATGATTCAATTGCCGTAATGAATTTCTGCAACTTCTTGAGGTTGTGAAAATGGCAAGTAAAAGTTGCTAAATTTTCATATCGTTATTTTTTTTAGCTCACAGTTCCTCTACAGTCTGTGTTTAATACTAAATTTACAATGATGAACGATACATTTCTATACATTCAAACCTCTATATAAAAACCGCTCATTGGAAACAAGATAAGATTCATAGGTTCCTTAGTCCAAGCTCTGATGAGAAATACAATTTTTTTTTTTAAAGATGTGGTCTTTGTAGACAATTTTTTCCTTCTGTACTGATGGTTTGCTAAAGCAGGTTTCACTGTAATGAAGGAATCATAGTATAGTTGTCCATTCAACTTACTTTCAATCAAAAGGTCCAGGGTTTTTATCTTAACCCAGCACTAACTTCTTTTGGCAAGACATTAATGTTTGCTTCTCTATACCCGAGTGTTAAAGGATACCCAATTTGCAAGAACGCCACATAAGTCATGTATTTGGCTGAACAGCTATTAAAAAGGTATAGTAATATTGGAATGCCGAAGCATCACAACATGAAACATGAAGCCAAGGACACATGAAGCCACCATTATCATTATTACTATCATCTTCCTCCTCATCATCATCGTCATGGTCATCGTCGTCATCCTCATCTTCGTCATCATCATCATCATCATCATCATCATCATCACCATCACCACCACCAACATCACGACCACCACCATAATCATCATCTTCACCATTATCATCAATATCATAATCCTCATCATCATCATCACCATCATCATCATCATCATCACCATCATCATCATCATCATCATCATCATCACCATTACCACCATCATCATCACGACCACCACCATAATCATCATCACCATCACCATTATCATCAATATCATATCATCATCATCATTATCATCATCATTATTCACCATAGGGGGAGCGAGGATAGAAGGGCGTGGTCTCCGTCTGTGGTATCTCTTGAACCTTGCCGAACATCTCACTGGTAGAGGCCTGGTAGAACCTGACCGAGTCGTCCAGACCACAGGTCCTGATGGCATCCAGGAGTCTCAAGGTTCCGAGTCCATCCACGTCAGCTGAGTACTCGCCCATCTCAAAGGATACCTGAGGTTATGAGGAACCATCAAGGATAACGATCAAGTTTACAAAGGCATTGAACACTGCCCACATCATTTCTAATTCATGTCACATTCAACAAATAAAATTATTGGCTATTACATGGTATCATTGAGGTCTATCTCAATAAAATTGGAGGCTAAGCAACTCCAATGAGACAATTAAATTGTTGAGGGCTGCTAATTGGCATAAATTGTTGAGGTCTGACCTAAAGCAACAATTTTCAATGCATTTCTCCATTAAAGTGTACCAATCACCTAATAAAATAATTTGTGTATAGCAAGAATATATCAAATAAACTTAAACAAAAAACTATATCAGGCATTCTATAATCCATAGGTTAGTGGTTAAGAAGTAAGAAGAAAATACAGAATAAAATAAAACCCAGTGCACGGAACCCCAGTCGGACCTGGGTTTCATGCTGCAATATTATATTTAATATATAGCGAACGTGTACGGGTGCATTAAGGAGTCTACTCACCAGTCACTTTTATGTGAATTATTAAGAGAGTATTAACTTGCAATATTTCTTTGTAGAAGCAATACTTGAAGCTCATATTTTTGATATAGTATACCAGCAAGGGACCCCTAACATACAGAGTAATAATATCTTTTGGTGGTTTGTACACTTCATTGCGCAAGCTCAAAAGCTCATATATAGGAATCCAATTTCCCATATGGATTGACAGTATAAAAAAAAAAAGTGTACATACCAAAACCTGAAGAAAGTTTTTTTTTTAATCTCCTTTTTTCTTTAATCAGACCTTATAAAGCTCTGCTTTGAATTAAAAAAAAAGATTGACAGTGCTGATCTGTGATGGGAGAATTGCAGCTCATAAAAAGCTCAGTCACATCCCACTGACTGACCTGAAATAAATGTAACTTTGGCCTTACTTTAAACATCCAGCAAGTGACAATGTACTTACTATAGCAATAACATTTTTATAAGTGGGGGCATTTGCATATAGAACTGGAATTTTAGAAATAGCATTTGTTCTGGCTGCAAAGCCCGAGAACCATGAATGAAGTCATCGCCAGGCAGCAACATGCTAGGCGCTGAAAGTGCCATACTGCCCTCTAGAGGCAGGTTTGTGAGAAGCAAAGTTAAGTCAAAAGGTAAAACGACCCTTGCCTCGATAAAAACTCAGAAGTAGAAGGATCTTGAGCTCTTAAAAGCATGAAGCAAGCGCTGAAAAAGGAATAGGAAAATCATAGAAAATGTTCTGAAGGAAACCCCCCTCCACCAACCCCCCTGCCCCCACCCCCTCCAAGAAAAAAAGGTCAAATAAACTATTTTGCAGGGAACATAACTTTATCATTCTTTCAAGGTATCTGATACATCCAATACCCGCCGCTACAGTCTCTAATTAGGAGTTTTCTGAAAATGGCTGGCAGAAATTTAAGACTAAGACTACAAAATCTATGGACTTTGATATACATCAAGTACCTGCTACCGTGTAGTATGAAGCGTTTCTCTAAAGTGGCTGGTACAGAGATTCAGACCAAGTTCTGAAAATGAGGCGTGCTCTTGCAATTCATATTGCATGCATGAGAGGTGGGTCCCTGGGTGTTCCGACAACTGCCCTAGGTACCATTATTCCAAGATTTGTTTTCATTAAAAGAGAGGGTTAGGGCTAGAGTTGCCAATGAATTTCAGGCTAGCTTAAAGGTTAGGGTTATGGTAAGGTATGGTGTTGAGTCCAGGGTTGTAGGTAGTTAACCCATTGATTACTGAATGCTCTCAGTCCTTTAGACCTTATGCAGGATCCGCCTGGTGCCCGTCTGCATTGGACTGACATATGAGACGGACCATGGAGCAATTACCAGCATGTCAAATGCTGCCTGCAAGAAGGCTGTAAAAGCTACCAGGAACCCGTTTCACAAAGCCTTTTTTCAATGACAAGTGACAAAAATCAGTGACAAATCTGCGTATAACCAATCAGAAGCAAGGATTTCACTAGCTTATAACAAAACCTGTCATTTATCACTGATGACAAGTTTTGTGAAATGGGGCCCAGGTGTATTGCTAATGGCAGTAACAGCCTTTTTGCAGGAAGCCGACGTGGGATCGTAGAACCGTGTAGGGGTGTTTACCTTAACGTGACTCTGCGCACCAAGGTTGTAGATCTCCGAGGGTCTGACCTTGCTCACAATCTTGACCAGGCACGTACTGTCCGTCAGGTCACCATAATGTAGTACCATGGCTGATGGGGAGAAGAACAAAAAGTAGATACAAAGGTTAGTGGTCATTTTTCACTTACAGGGAAAGATCGATCAGGGCCCCATTTCACAAAGCCTTTTTTCAATGACAAATGACAAATATCGGTGACAAATCTGGTGATAACCAATCAGAAGCAAAGATTTCAGTAGCTTATTACAAAACTGTCATTTGTTACTGATGACAAGTTTCGTGAAACGGGGCCCAGGAGTTGCGAAAGAAAATGACAGGAATAAGAAATGGCTGGAAGAGAGAGAGAGAGGGGTGAATTGTGAATGGGTGCAACTGACAGAGAAGGCTAGAGATGGAGAGTTGCGGAACAGCGTGACCACCATTCTATGGATATGGCACGTAGAGTAATGGGGTGAATTAGGGATATCTTTGGCATGAAAACTCCTCATGACCTGCTAATAAATATTAGCTGAGAAGCCTTCATGATATTTTAATGGTACAAGGGTAAACTGCAAAAATCCAAAAGGGCCATGATCCAGTTGAATAAATATCATTTAGTCTTGAACCATTTCACCCCCGGCAAAATTCCAAGGAGGTAGAGTAGAACTGAAGGAGAAAGAAAGCATATCACCAAAGTCTATAAAAATGCAGAGAAAGACAGAGAGAGGGAGAGAGAAAGAGAGAAAGAGAGGGAGGGAGAGAGAGAGAGGAAGAGAGAGAGAGAGAGACAGAGAGAGAGAGAGATGGTAAGATAATAGAGATAGAATAGATGGGAAGAGAGAGAGAGGAAGAGATTGAGAGAGAGAGAGAAAGAGAGAGAAAGAGAGAGAAAGAGAGAGAGATGGAGAGAGAGAGAGAAGAAGAAGAGATAAGAGAGGAAGAGAGAGAGACAGAGAGAGACAGAGAAAGAGAGAGAAAGACAGAAAGAATCTTGTATTCTGATATGACAGAAAAAGATAGTTCATAGATTCAGATGAAACTTACACTGTCTAGTTTTCTAATCACAAACAACAAATTTAGTTTGGATTGTATAATAGCTGAGCAATGAGCAAAGACAGATAACATAATCATCAGCAAATCAATCCAAATACATATCACAAAAGTAAAAACAAAACAAGTGCTTTCATTGAATGTGATTTCAAACAAGTACCGTAATTAACGGTGTATTAACCGCACCTTTTTGCCGCCGAAAAAATTCAAAGTCGGGGTGCGGCTTATACACGGTACACCAAAGTTTCGATTTTTGCCCCTCCACCTGGCGCTATGCCTGGCAATGTCTCCCAGTTCGGTAATCGGTGTGTTGACTCACCATTCGGAAACTAGAAAAACACTCAAATTTGTCTGTCATCTTGGTTTGAAAGTAATTTTGGTGATAGATCTCAATATGTAGTTTATAATAATAATTCCTCAATTTTATTTTTTTTAAGGCCGAAAAAGAGGGGTGCGGTTAATACACGAGGGCGGTTTATACATCGTTAATTACGGTATTCATTAGTTTGTTTGTATTTTGATGATCAAACCACTGTACTGCATAATAAACAATTCAAAATGACTCTCCTTAGCCAGAATGACTTGAGCTCCTCAACAAAAGTTTGCAGTTTATTTTGAATAATTTCAGAGTAGGTTTGTAGTCGGTTTGGAGATGGTTTTAGGGTATGACTGAGGTGCATGTATTAGAAATCATTTCCTTACAAAGCATGCCAGGTAAAATCACTGCCCATTGTCTTTGTGTTTTCTTCTCAATTAAGAACGGATAATCTTCCATAATCCTGGATTGGCAAGGTTAATCTTCAATGAAATGCATGACCATACAATGACTATCACTTAGTTCTCAATATAAAATGTGGGGAGACAGTCATACTTGGTCATTGGCTTCACAAAAAACATGTCTATAAAAAGGGTCGGGGGAGGGGGGGGGGTCCAAGGGCAGGTGACCTTATAGAAAGTCTGAGTGAACTCAGAGATCAAGGTATATATATAGCATGACTCCTTGTCTTTTGAAATTTTAATTATAACCATGTGGATTGAGTCGTACAATGTACATGTTCATTGACCATACAAAAGATGATATTTCTAGACCTCAATACTATTTAAACGGTGGGCTTTCCAGGGGTAATTGACCCTCTTGAATTAATAATGACCTCAAATATGACAATGAGATATATGCTAGGACTAATTGTCTTTTAAAATGTTGTTATTTAAAAAAAAAGTGTGTGGGGGGGGGGGGGGGAATAGACAGTCACAACCAATATACAGTCAAAGACAATGTCTCTGGGCCTGAATCCGAAGGGGGAGGGAGAGGGGAGGGGGTGTGCAGGGTCCAGTGTTGAATGGACCTCACAAATTCATAATGACCTCAGAATGTTAACTGTAAAAGATATATAGCAGGGCCCCTAGTTTTATTTTTGTTATAGTTTCATTTCAAACCATCACATCTGCAAATACTGTAGAAGATAGATGAGAAGTATTTACAGTTGCTATATAATTTTGAAGGCCTCTCCCAGCTAGCATTGTCCTGCCAATCTATTCCGACAGTTGACTTTAATCATAGGGCTGCGATACCTGGCAGTGACCCAAGCAGTTCAACCAAGACCTCTGACTACCCCCTTTACAATAAGAAAAACCTTCCTAAACCCCCTCTCCTTATTGTTTTTCCCCATATGGCCCATGATATTAATCCTTTAGTTGGCAACTGCTACTTATTCCTTTGCCCAAGACCAACCTTGTGTAGAGGATCAGGGGGATGGGGGCCATTTCTAAACAAAGACTATTCTTTAAGTAGCTGTCATCGGTTAAAGCTATATTGAGTTACATGTATATACTTCCTCCTAGTGCCATTTAATGAAATCTGGCTCAAGCCTAGTGGGGGCATTTTTAGAACAGCAACAGAGATTTACTGCTGGAATAATATACACTGGAAAGCATTTAACTCTTTTCACAGTAAGGAGGCAATGAGTTATGGATGTATGATGGGATGATAAGCCTCCTGCTCCTCTTACTCAATACTTTCTCCTTACTCAAGTGAAAGAACACCCTTGTATTATAACATCCTTAGTTTGTAAAGGTGAAGTAACATCCTTGTATATAACAACCTTTCTTCTGAAGGTGCAAGAATCTTACATACTTTTCTCTTAAAGTGTCACTTTCTTATACTCATCCTTACTCAAGTGAAGGAACACCCTTGTATTATAACATCCTTAGTTTGTAAAGGTGAAGTAACATCCTTGTATACAACACCCTTTCTTCTGAAGGTGCAAGAATCTTACATACTTTTCTCTTAAAGTGTCACTTTCTTATACTCATCCTTAATCAAGTGAAGGAACACCCTAGTATTATAACATCCTTTCCCCTCAAAGGTGCTGGAATCTAACACCCTTTCCCCCAAAAGGTGCTGGAATCTAACACCCTTCTCCTCCCCCCCCCCCAAAAAAAAGGTGCTGGAATCTAACACCCTCTCTTAACACATGTTTACTTTCC
The DNA here is from genome assembly GCA_035222895.1 of Strongylocentrotus droebachiensis. Lineage (NCBI taxonomy): Eukaryota > Metazoa > Echinodermata > Echinoidea > Camarodonta > Strongylocentrotidae > Strongylocentrotus > Strongylocentrotus droebachiensis. The sequence continues at coordinate 137,485 of JAVYIG010001707.1, read as the reverse complement.
TCCACTCCAACCCATGTGTTCAAGAAGCTAACACCCAACACCTCTTTATTGATACTAACATCCACTTTGATGTGTCTTGGGATCCTTGTAGAGATGTGCGATACGCCCTGTGTTGAAAGTACTTGCTCTCCTCATGATTCCATGGACCTGTTATCATGCACAGACAAATATAAAGAGTGGCAAAAGGTCATTATAACTTCTAAAACATGGGCAACAACCAGCAAAATTAATAAATAAATAAATAAATGAGAGTGGTGAGTGATTTAGCTTTGGAAATTTCCAAAAAATAAACTGAAAAAGAGCTCTGGGCGCCATTTTACAAAACTTATCATCAGTGACGAATGACAGTTTTTGTTTATAAGCTAGTGAAATCCTTGCTTCTGATTGGTTATCAGCAGATTTGTCACTGATTTGTGTAATTTGTCATTGAAAAAAAGCTTTGTGAAACGGGTCCCCGGTAAGAAACATTGGCATGTACACTGTACATTCCACAAGCCATTCTTTATGTTAGGCCTACTCCGTATTTATTATCCATTACTTTGCATGTATAATTTTTATATTTATGGTCACCCCAAGCTCAAAAAGAGCTCTCATGAACAGAAAGGTATTTGTTCAATGGTAACAACATCTGATGAGAGCATGAAGAGCTTAAAGAGAAGGTTGAGTTCTGGGAAGAGGTGAAAAATAATTTGTGAGCATTACTCATTCTTATTATGCAAGTGTGGAGGAACATCAGTTAAGACATGTTCCCTGAAAAGCATGGCTCTTCAAATGCCTTCATATTCTAAATATTCATGTAACATCGTAAAAATCGGGGGCCGGCTTTTTACGCCACGTGTTCGTGTAGTCCCATATACATCTTTCTGTGCAAGTGTTTGTAACTTTACCAAGACTTGGCCAAATTTCTTATCATTTTGATGATTCTAGAACCTTGCAATACACACAAATTCTTATATGCTAGATGATCAACCTTTTCTGGTCGGTTCCACACCGTTTCTTTCACAATGCAATCGCATGACCAGAACTCAACTTCATCTTTAAACTCTATGCAAAATGATAAGAGTTAGTAACTTTCTGGCTCTTGAGAGATGCTAGCATATGATCATTCTAAAAAGTGACAGGGATGACTAAATGATGAGCAGCAATGAAGGTCAAAAGCTGAAAACAATGAAACAAGCATCATTCATAATCGTGTTTAAAACAGTAGATACAAGTAAATGATAACAATTCCAGAGATATCCATTCCCAACTTGGCAAGAATTAGCACATGCTTCCCTTTACATTTAGGATGTACAATGTACATTGTAGATTGCAAAGTGGAATTAGTTATGCATTTATTTTCTTTTTAAAACCGTTGAAAACATTTAACACTATAAAATTGTGGAAGAGATCTGGGGGATGTTTCACAAAGACTAAGATCAACTTTGAGTTGGACTTAACTATGACAGGCCATTCGTGCCACTGGTAGCTCTCACCATTATGATCTTAATATTGTTTTTCCTTTTATAATGAATTATCAAAAAATGTAAATTCTGTAGATTTGAGACTATGATTTGTACCTCCCTTGAGAGGCCAATGCCAGTAAAGGGTGAGAGCAAACAGCGGCATGAACGGCCTGCCATAGTTAAGTCCAACTTAGAGTCGATCTTGGTCTTTGTGAATCACTCCCCTGATCCATTTGTGCAGTTTAACCTTTTGCCTACTGGAACCGGGTGGCCCGTGTATTAAGCCTATGGAAATGAATGAATTCGGTAGTCAATGGGTTAAAACGAAAATAGACTTCAAGAAGTAGATCAAAGAAACCTTTACTCACTGTATAGCCCTTATCAATCAGGAATTCAGCTAGATATGATCCATCCTGTAAAAATGAAATAAGCAAAAGAGAAAGAGAAAACTCATTACTGGTATATGACAATAAATTGTCTCCTTGGCCCAAATTCACAAGTGAGGTTTAGATTTAACCCATGGTTTAAACCCTCATTTACATGGTTTGAAATTAGCGCAAAATAAGCACGACACAAGTCAGAGGAACAATATTAGACGCGTGCAAGGCAAGGTACGCTTATTTTGTGCTACTTTTTAAACCATGGGTTATGTAAATGACGGTTTAAACCATGGGTTAAATCTAAACCTCCTTTGTGAATTCGGGCCAAAGACATTAATGATTGTACCTAAACCTAAAAAAGTACTGTAAAGACAAAACAGGAAGATAACAAAATACTGGTATACATAAAGTGAATCTTATGGGAAAAAAAGGGATGCCCAATACTTAAAAACAAATCAAACAAACAATTTAGAACCTGATTTCCCACATACATGTATTAAAGTCCCTTATAACGTGCTCTCGTGAAGGCCACAGCAGCGCTTTACAGCGCCACCTGAAGTTGATGATGATGATAACATTAAGCCAAGGTAATGACCTCAAATCATTTCAAATTGGCTAGTATGCCTGGTGGTATGGCCATTACATATGTACTTCCATCATTCCATGCTGCATGAAACCGCAAAAGTAATGAATCCCAAATCAATGAGACGGCTCTGGAGTATTGAAGTGGGAAATGATGGAGCCCGGAGAAACCACAGCCTGTTTGCAGTTGCATTAATACATTTGTAGAGACAGATAGTTTTGCATCATTTGCTAAATTCACAAATTGGGTGATTTATAGGTGGAGTAGCACAAATGTCTAGGGTCATTGGTTTTAAATAGGTAGAGGCATATTGATGTCTCTATGTTCAGAGAGAAATTAAACGTAGGATACAAGCGTACCTGTGTTCAGCACCATGGGCGTGGTTCCTATTATTTATTTATTTTCGCCACTATCCTCAAAGTCATGTGCTTGTGATACATTAAGCTTGATTGTAAACAATCACACACTAAGAGAAATATCACAATACAAATGTCACTGTTTTTTTTCTTCTCATTTTTGTGTTTATATTTTGATTACAAATGGATCTCTCAGATTTCTGTGACAAACTTTGTCCAGAGACGTTTGCTACAGGAGCACTGAGATATATACATGTAGAGTAATGTACTACCTGCATGCAGGCAACTAGTTGGTCTCGGAAATGGACCCCTTAGCAAGCTCTTTGAGTTGTAATGTATATCACACATGTTCATGAACATGTATGGATCGATCAACTAGTATGCTTACATTTAGTGCAAAAGGGTTATAAGAGGTCTTATTACACACAGGCTGAAGAAAATGAAGAAAATATCAATGTTTGCACTGTAGAACATCTACACAGGACATAACCCATGGAACAGAACCAAAAATAGCACCATTTTTTGTTTTCTTCTCTCATTATTTTCTTCCTCCCAGGGTCCTTCATGGTGAGATCTTTAATGATCCCTAACCTAACGAGGGACCTAACGAGGGACGCTGCAGATTGCCGGATTCCCAGGGCTTGACCCTTGGTATTTACGTTTTACACGAACGAAGCGAGATGTGAATTCCATTTTATGCATCTCCTTCTTCTACACACACGTTCAATGGGTGGGCAACAGTTGCAACGCTATACCGGTACGGGCGTTCCTGTACAACTTCAATAACAGCTATGGAAATTGAAGTTTATCATGGGATCATTGTTATAATCATTTATTTATGTTAGATGTTGCATAAACAATGGTACTCTTGTAGACTGTATTATTGACACTGGTGGATGGGTTCAACTAGTTATTGCCACCACCCCTCCCCCAAGTGGTATACCCTCAGTACACAATAATACACCCTCCCCTTTTCTGTTTACTTCTTTACTTTCTTTTCCTAAGAATATTGCACCCCCTCTTTAAAAAATAAAAATCATGGATCCACATGTTCCAAAATCCAAAGTACTGTACGAGAAAATGTGGGGAAAAACTTTTTCTTTTTAATTCAATTTTCTTTAGAAAAGATCACTGGTAATTCTTCTGATTTTGCACCCCTCACAATCCATTATAATCACTACATGGATAACCTTTTCTTAAAATTGTGTAAAAGTACCATTAACCCATTCCATCCCATCCACACACAACCCACAAGGATAAATTTGAATGCTCCTTACATGTACAGTACATACATATATAATAATATAATCATAATAACATTTCATTTACAATGAATAAAACGCCTTTTCATAAGATACAACGCGCATTAAAAAGAAAATTGTTACAAACAAAGCAAAACAAAACTATTATACAAAGCTTACATTGATTACAAAGTCCTATTTGGACAAAGAGGAATAAAAGAAATTAGAAAAGATGTGTTTTCAGACACGACTTGAAAGCTGTGAGAGTATGACAATTCTTAAAGGAAATACAAAGTTTTGGTAGGGGGCATGAATTTGATTCAAATGAACATATTGGAAGCATATACGATCCTACAATATTCAGTGATCGTTGTCGCGGTCGAAATTGACTCTAAAACTATGAAGTTGTAAATAATAAACACTTTATGTTGAATAGCTCCCTCTCAAGGTCAAGATATTAATTAAGCTATAAAACAATGTTTATTGACTAAAATCAACCAATTAGCTATTCTCGTTCGGAAATTATATACCACAACTACATACTCTGAAATGTTCATTGTCGCAGCTACCATTGTACGGCCGTAGGAGCTATTTGAAATTTATCAAAATTCACCGGGAGCACCGGTAAATCTTTATATTCAATTTTTCTCGAAAACAGAAGTGTTTTAGGGGCTAAAATTCTGGTGTTTTCAATACATCCACAGGGGCATCCAAATATATCAAAATTGTAAAGAATCGCTATCCACCCATTTTTCAAAATTTCCCAAAACTTTGTAATACCTTTAAGTACAGGGGGTAAAACTCCAGGTTTTGGGAGCAGTAACTAAAAAAGCCCCATCACCTATTTGTTTACTGGTTTGAGGGACGCTAAGTGTATTACTAGTGGCCGAGCGTGTATTGAACATGGATGTGTGCGCATGTATTATAAGGAACCGACCCATCTCGGGGAGAAAGAGAGAGTGGCAAGAACCGCTCAATGAAATCTAAAAATAGAACACATTTTCTATGCAACTGTAACGAGCACCATCACATTAGAATCAAGGGTGTCAAAAAATAAGTAAAACTGTACAAAATCAATATTGTCTATGCAGGAATATATCAATACTCAAGTTAACATTATAATAATAGATCCCTGTATACATGAAAACAAAGGGAACAAAAAAAATTAAAAAGAAATTTGAAAAGGCCATTCATTAAGTTCTATTTACAATTGTAGCACAAAGATGCTCTTTCCAAATACATAGAATTTAATAGTTTTTATTCACAACATTTTTTTCTTCTTCTTCTATATCTCTATTTTTTAGTCACAATGATAATATTCTGTTGTCCCAAATTTTTACTTATTGACTTCAGTGTACATAATTACAATATCAAAATTGTATATGAAATATCCTTATGACTAATCCTACCTTCACCTTTTTAAAAATCTGATTGTAAACTAGTCAACGAGAGTCCTCCAGACTTCTCAAGTATTAAAGTTTAATAACTGCAATATTCAGGAAATCATTTGGTATGGTAATAAGATAGATCTACTTAACAACCAATCAACCCATTTTCAGAGTGATAAAAGACTCTATTTTACACCCACGCCATGGTAAACATATATCTATTTGTTCATATATCAATTTCTATGTCCTGCATTAAATAAACTAACAAAATAATAAATATAAGACATGTCAATACTTTACACTTGACCTGAAGTTTTAACTTACATGTTCCATACCTCTTGAAATAATAAAAGATAATTTCCCTTTTTAAACTCAATTATACATGTACTTTAAAACTCATATAAATTATGGAAATCTTCAATTACAATGCATACCGATAAGTATATCTTTGTTTACTCTCAAATATCTCCTAAAATGGCAAAGTAGGAAGTTTTTGGAAATAAAAAAACTGAAGAAAATATTAACTGGCAGGAGATATCTTTTCTTGGTCGAACTGATAAAGAGAAAGTTATCCTCATTTGTTATTCTATTCCTCAGTATACTATGTATATCAAACAGGAAAAAATAGTAATAATATATAATGCATCATGATGTCAAGTACTATACTATACTATACTACATCATCTAAATGACTGAGCAGACTACACGTATAGTCTCAATCTGCACATGAGTGATCATGGCTTTAAAGATAGCATGTCAAAGGTGAAAATTTAGGGTTGGGGAAGAGAGAGAGAGAGAGAGAGAGAGAGAGAGAGAGAGGGGGGGGGGAGAGCGAGAGAGAGATAGAGAGAGGGGAGAGCGAGAGAGAGTGATAGAGGAGCTAGATCATAATCAGAAACAACAAAGAACCAAATATGGACAAATTATACAGCAAGCTGTAGACCTTCACAAACATTCCATTTTCCTGGAAAGAAGAATGATTCATGGTTCTTCGCTAGAAAGACCAGCTCAGAGGAGAAGATGAAGAGAAAGAAGGCTTTCTACACAACACACCATGGAACAGCTTGGCCAAAGCATGGACAGTACACAGCTCATTGTAAAACGCCACGCTGCTTTGTGAGCTGCCGAGTACTACGTATATTCACCACAGACATGTGAATGGGAAAACAGCCGACTCTGAGGGGGCGTGTACCCTTGTGCGTTCATTCATGCCAGCCCGCATAATTTATCACAGCATTACCAGCAGCTTGGGCATCTATTATGCTAATGAGTAGCGGTCCACATTAATATTAATTGCTGATATTGGTTGGGAGCTGTGGTGGCCAACCGTCTGGCTGTGAGCTCTAGTCTAGATCGGGCCATCTGTGCTGTGAACTGAGACTTTAATAATTGGTAACACAATTCATATTGGTTGCCATATATGCAAATTATTGACCTATGTACGGGATAAAGGGAGCATGCAGAAAGAGTAATGTCACTTAACATTGAACAGTATGCAATTGGAGAATGCTTCATATGAACAGTTCTCACAACAAAACAACAAAAGAAATGTTTTCTTTTTATTAGTATTCTACTCACTTCAATCATTTTCTCTCTTTTATATATTTGTTTACATGTTTAAGCCTATAATATTTATAACAAATGTTCATAAAATCCCCTTTCCTGCTGTATGAGGTACAGCCAGTCCAGGATAATTCTCCCTATTTTAAAATCTGCACAATTTTATTCTTGTTCTCCACAACATAATTGTGGTATACAATGTAGCAATGATAGCATGGATGGATCCAACCACAGAGTCAGCGGGGTCATGGTGGGGTAGGGTGGGGTGGGTAGGGTGGGGTGGGAGGGGGGGGGGGGGGTGGAGAAAGCCTACCAGCCATCCAAGGTGAATGAAATATGGTTGGGATTTCATTATCTCCTTCTTTGCTTGTTCCCTTTCTCACTTCCTGCCCCCCCCCCTCTTCCTCACCCCCTCTCTTTCTCTCTCTCTCTCTCTTTCTCTCCCTCTCTCTCTCTTTCTCTCCCCCTCTCTCTCTCTCTCTCTCTATTCTTTTCCTAAGCCCCCATACTGTAGTTGTATCCCTCTACATACACCTGTGACATTTTCAATCGAATGTACTTGTGTACATACCTCTAAAGCAAACAACCTTCTAATTTATAATGTATTGATTTTTGGCAAATCACACCAATATTGAGCTCTCCCATTCTTTGTTTTCTTTTGTCAAGACAGAAAAGTAGAACAAAAAGCAGTGTGCTTTCATGTACATAAGCAATAGGCTCAATGCCCGTGACTCTCTACTCTATACTAAACCTAGCACATATATGGGCAATCTAACTATTGTTTATAGATCAGGTTGAGTTCTGGTTAAGATGAACATTGATTTGTGAGCTTTCTCCCTCCTTTGATGTCAGTTTTAAAGAAAAACCTGCATCAAAAATAAATGCTGAAATATCTCAAATGCTGTCATATTAGGAATATGACGAGAACTTTCGCAATAGTTTGGACCAAACATTCTATGAAATTACAAATCTAGTGTCACATAATCATTTTTTAGTGCAGAGCATATGATTTTTTTAGCAAGATTGAATTAAATTTCTTTCATGTGATCATTAAAAGACACTACACAGGCTACAATAATTCCTATGTCCTATCAATTCCTATGTATTACATAATCAGCCTTTCTCACTTGCCACGTGACAACGTCATAGCATATAACTATAGTACTCAACTTTAACTTTTAAAGACTGACCTCGCCTTACTAAAAATTTGACATACTATTAAAAAAAAATCCAAACCTTTATCAGCAAATCACTCTTAATCAAAGAAGCAGACTGGTGAAAGTTTGAACAAAATCAGACAAAAAACCGAGAGAGTTATTTATTTCTTAAAGTTGGAATCACTTACATGTTCTCAAATTGACTGGATCGGTAATATCATTCACTGTGACATAATATCGGACAACTTTCCCATTCGATCTAACATACAAAATTACTGAAATGTCTTTTGTTTTTTTAATGTATGATTAAGGAGGGACTTTTCTCTCTATAATGATAGATTATCCATAATATATTTTGAGTAGTGGCCAAAGGGAGGAAGCACTTAAGAGAAAAATAGAAATTAATGATATTTTGTACACGATAAAAGGGGGAAGTTGTCCATGTCAATGTCACAGTCCACTGAACAAATTGCCAATTTGAGATTCACATAGATATAGTGATTGTATATTTCAAGCATTTATATAGATTATTGGTCTGATTAATTTCAAACTTTTGACATTCTGTTCCTCTTATCCTTCTCTTTTCAAGAAAAAAAATCAACATTACAGAAACTATTAAAAAAAATAGAGCCTCCAAAATTATGCCAAAAGTCTAAATTATGCTCTTCAAAAGTACTGAACATTATTTTGTAGCTCTAACGAACACTAAACTATTTGTAGCCCTATCAAACATCAACAAGAGCTCTATTTTCTACATATTTTGTAAATCTTTTATTTTTAAGAAAGCTGTTGTGAACAAAAGGGTAAAATGCATAATTCTCTATCATTTGACCCTCCTGGCCTGGTTTCTGCCAACAGAGTAAAATGTCAGCCTACTTTAAGCACTGCAGACAAAATCACTCAAACAAACATATTAAGTTCTGCTTAAATAAAGGAAATCTCTTAACTCAACAACTGTTTATGTGAGAGGGATATGTGAAAGGGGCCGATGTTTACATTTCTATTGACAACAGGGAGTACATAAAAGAATGTAGAACCAGCAAGTCTGCTTGATGAAGGTGAAGCATGTATGGTTAATAACTTATAATACCATGGACCTACTAAGACCATGCTTAAACAGTACAGGCCAATAGTAGACCCTTGAGGGTTTTTAATCATTCATTCAAATGTGATCCAGGATAGCATTTATATTCTATACAGCTAATAAATTTAGGCTGCAGTATAACACTAGGCCCATTTACAACATCCCAAACACCATTTTGAAAAAAAATCTAGACTTTTTTTTACTACCGGTACCATTTACAATTCTGGAAAAACCCATAAAAAAACCATCATAGTTTGCTCATTATGATTTTGGTACCGAAATCGGTACCATAATTGGTATCTTACCAAAGTTTGCATTTACACTGAGAAAAACTTGGAACTTTGGCAGGCGTTAAAAAATTATTTTATTTTGGTAGTGTTTGCCAGTACAACTACCGGCGAAACACCGGAATGTGAGAGACTGATTTTGGGTCAATTTACGAAGAGCCCCAAAATGTTTGTCAACTTTTTACTAGAAGGAAATTGAGAAGGAAAGAATTTGTTCTGCTGAGGAGCTATATGTAAACGTTGTTTTATGTAGGCTTAAGTTCACCAAGCAAATAATTGCATTGAAAGTTACAATGTAATTCGGGTACAACTTTCATGAAATACGATAGCAACTACATTAAAAAAATCAACCCAAGTCAATATCAATCGCCCTGTTCGTCACCTATTGAGATGTGTGAACGTTCATGTAACAATGACATATTATGTAATCTTAACACAATTTTCTGTGGGTCATACAATAGGTTATTGAAATTGCTCTTTGGGATATTGCATTGATATTTCTAAAATGGTTGCGATAGTGTTACAAGCAAATTAGAAATTGAGGCATGTTACATTTATATTACCCGGTAACTGAATTGAACAAAGGTTTAGTATTAAAACTACATTTACGTGTAGCTTATGGTGAAAAATAGCTGCCGACTTGGATAGCTGGGGGAGGGAGAAATTGAAAGACACAGTTGTAATTACCCCATCCCCCACTGATACATGTGAAACAAGAATGAATTCAGAAAAGAATGAAGGAAGAGGAGAAAAGAATGAAGGAAGAGGAGAGAAGAGGTAGGGGCAGGGGAGGCAGCAGGGTAGGGGGCAAGGGGAGGCAGCAGGGGAGGGGGCAGAAGGCAACAGGGGAGGGGACAGGGAGGGGACAAACAGAGGTACAGTATGCACTGTGTAAAATATTGGCAATACTGGAAATATTTGAAATACGGATGGTTGAAAGGAAGACGCGTGCTCCAGGCCGGCCTCCAGTAACAGACAGGTCCATCTGTATCCACGACAGTCAATTATACCACAATTATTAAAACAATGAAACTCATCACAACCTATCATGAAAACCCACTGATACCTCCAGGTGTGCACAGAGTGAGATAATATGGTTAAACAAACTAAACCTTCATCTGAACATTCCCATGATTTTAATTAAACTGCCCATCATCGATCACACAGTTAGGCCTCTCCGTGGCTGGCAGGGAAGGTTCAGGACATCAACCAACCACTGAGTTCAGACAGAGACCAGGGGAGATCAGTCACCCCCGACCTGGCTGTGATAGAGCGCACAGATGTAGCAATCTAAAGATGAGTTCACACTAGAATCTCATCCACGCTTAATCAGGCCGGATGAAACATTGCATCTCTGTCTAAAACGTGATGTAAAACTTATGTTTCACATAGGAACATGTGCAGCAGACGAACCAAGGACTCACAGTATGTGGGTCTGTGATGATGCGCTCTTTTTAATAGTGCACTTGTCAAATAGACAAGGTTGCATCTTATAGCAAGCAGCTTCAAATGTAAATTTATACAGAAATCTTTCAATGGCATTGGATGTACACAATGTAGTTCAACTCAAAAGGGATTCATTCCACACTGGTATTACGTTTGATTTCACAAAAGAAAAAAAGAGAAAGAGACATGCATATCAGCTCACATTTAGTTTGAAGAACTATTTGTTCTTAATTCATTTTTATTCCTTACAGCATGATAAAATCAGCTTAGATAGGCCTTTCATAATGCACAATATCAACGTATGGTGTTTCATCATATGTGAGCTGTACGGTACTCTCGTTGAGTGCAATACCGACTACTGTTATGTTGCCAAGCAGTAGACCAAATCATTTGAAATTTCAGCACTCCATACAGGACTGTGCAGTAATAGGCTGAGCAGTCATGCATGAAGAGCACATAGCACAAAACTTCATGAACAAACGTATATCAAAATTTGCCTTTTAATGTCATGATCACATTGTAATTGGAATTCAAACGTGTACATCAGTACAGGTACATGTTCATACACAAATGTTTTTACCATAAAATAAATAGTTGGGTAACTTTGTGAACAGATTATAAAAAGTGGATGAAAGTTTCATCATAAAATGCTAGATATTCTACCATTTGCAGATTAGTTTATTTCAAGCTCTTCACTGCAGTGAAGACATCTTCTCTCAATATGAATGTTGCCTGGTTCCAGCGATCCTCCGTCCTGGGATGAACGTCGTGGAGGAGGCCGACTGTGCTCGCCATGATTCTAACTTTGACTGAACTCTTTTGATTAATCAAAGTCACTTGGACTCCAAACTCCAGTGAACATCACCACAGTTCATGTTTAAACGGCACGGTCCAAAGAGCATTCTTTAAGATGTTACCTTTGTCTGTATCTCTTCCAATGATAGGACAAGGGGACTACATGTACGTTATTCACATGTGGAACTTCATGCTTCTCCCAATGAGACATGGGACCCCACTGTTCTGACCAGGGTAATTGCACCGTCTCTCGACAAGGACTGGACTCCGATCTCTGCAAAAGTTGGGACACATTGCCACGATTCTCAAAAAGGAATACCGGACATATGTATGGATGTCTTAAAAGCGGCATTGAATTATTACTTGTCTTTTGGCTAAGGTGCTGCCATGATGTTGACATAAGTTTGAATGCAGGTGCATGCAATTCTTTAATATGGAGGAAAGGAATAGAACAACCATGGTGAGAGCTGAAAAGAAAATGATAAGTCCACCATTTCTGATGCTGCACCTGTATGAACTGCCTACATGGGAGACGCCAGACCAAGGTTCCAGCAGCAGAAAGTTATCTAAATTTCAACTTTGGTCAAGTGTTTGGATATGACTGGAGTGTTTGATCAACACTCCTAAATAAGGTTCCAGTGACATAAAAAGGTAATGCATGGCAAACATGGCCTAATATTTAGCTGATGATTAATCACAATTTGGAAAAGATCTTCTTGCAATAAATTTTGTATCACTTTTTTTTAAAAATTATCTAGCACGCTCTACACTAATCATAAATCATTGTAGCCTGTTACTGAATCAATACGTTCCTGTAACAGTGTTTAAAAAAAAGTTTGTTATTTTATTTAAAAAAATCTTCTTCCCATAATTGGATAGCACACCCTTTGTCGTTCCTTTTGCAAATTGAGATTGACATACCAAGGATGAAAATTTTATTTTTTAATATGAATCTGAGTCATCCCGTTAAGTGTACCTCTTTCTTAATTAGTTTCAAGGATAGTGATTTTCAATCATAAAAACTACAAGGCCTTGAGTATGAAATACGGACAATAACAAATTCAAACTACAACAGCAGATCCATAAAGGTGGGAAAAAAGTACACTCATGAATATCCATTTTTTTTAAATTGGGGGGGGGGGGATTCCATGTACATGTATGTAGTTTAAGTTTGCACATCCTTGGAACTCTCTCTACCTTGGCCAACTTCCAACACATTGTGGGAATTTGTAGTTTAAAACTTTAAATAAAAATAATTTTAAATCATGGATCTGCAACTGAACTAAGAGGCCATTGGTGTATCATACATGTAGCTACATACATGTATTTATACCGTTTGCACACAAAATGCCGTACAATGTCTGCAAATAACTTGATTACACTGCTTCTGGGCCTTTCTGTCCAATGTGTCCAACATGACATATGACATGATTAATCAATTCAATCTTATTCAACTTTAATCCACATTGCAATAAAAATACATATTACCAAAACACCAATTTAAAACAACACATTCACAATACAATAAGAGGCACAATTATATGTACTTAATATTGCAACAACAAAACAGGTAACAGCCATAAAGGAGAAGCCCTTATTTATTTACATAATGAAAACTAAATGTAGAGAAAATATGGTATTTTTTATTAACAGTGTATGCAAAAACATATACTGGTAAATTACAAAATTAAAACATAAATAGAAAAATAAGAACAGCAACAGATTTGAAAAAAAGTTAACTGAATGTTTCAAAGGAAATACTTATGTCTTTTTAATTCGTCTCCAGAAAGAGTTTTCTATTATTTTCTTTCAAAATTATTTAAGAATTGTGCATTATTTATATCATTAAGAAGAGGGTTCCATATGAATAGCCCTAAGTACAATTTTTTTTTTTAAATTCTGGTGGTATGTTTATTATTTAATTCCTGAATGTACACAACAAAACAAAAATTGATACTCTTATGACTAATGGTAGTGATAGCAGAAAGTACCATTATAAAAAGCATCATTATTCAATGGTTATGTCAAGAGGTTCTTCACTTTTTGGTTAAATATGGGTAAAAAGACATACATATGTTGCACAGGACACCATGCACAAAATCACCTTTCTACATCCTATAAAATCAAAGGAGTAAAAAGGGTGTGGTGAGCAGTCACGTACCACATTCTGTGCAACATGTTTTCGCACAATCGTACACCATATACATACAGTATGTCTTTTTCCAACATATTTCATCAAAAAGGCAAGAATCTCTTCCTATCTATCCATTTCTCTTATCAACACCTTGAGGAAGACAGTCACACCTGTTTATAAATGCCCAAGGGAACAACAGATGGCCACTATATACAGGTGGCCTCTCTATAGACAGGTTCTTTTGAGCATATTTCTTCTTCGAGGAACACATAACAGGTGACCACTACCGTGCGAGTCAAAAAAAAGTTACACCTAGAAAATTGCTAATTATTTTAAAAATCATCCATGAACAGTAAATTATTATACATCTTATGAAAGAGTATTTTATCCCAAATCATTTGGTACCATTTTTGTGTGGTATGTTTTCACGTTTGGATAAACATGAGGCATTGTTTGCGATAGTGCAAAAATCGACTTGCGCCAAAGTGTTGCCTACAGCATGTATTATGTTGGGATTAGCGAAGTGAGAGAATGAATTGAATTTATCAAATGAAATGCATTGCATATGCTTTTTTGCAAAAGCAAAGTCATACACACACACAAGCGCGCACAAATCATGTTCGTTGATATTTGATATTCAGTATTTGATATGTGTGGCATGATTAATTTTGTTAGGGATGTTATTTGGATCTGCAAAGACCAAATTAATACCCAAATCCCAATTTTTTTATTCAAACATCACACTAGCAAATTTGGCGCAAATCGGTTTTTGCACTCTCGCAAACAATGCCTCCTGTTCATCCAAGCGTGAACACATACCACACAAAAATGTACCAAATGATTTGGGATAAAACACTCTTTCGTAATATGTATAATCATGTACTGTTTATAGATGATTTTTAAAATAATTAGCAATTTTCTAGGTGTAAACTTTTTATCGACTCACACTGTATAGCCAGGTGGCTTTTAAAGAGCAGTGGCTACCAAGACAGGTTTGACTGTAGTCATATCAGGAGATTTTCCATTCATACAGAAAAATACCATGCCTTACGGGACACAGACAGTGCACAGAATAACCCACTTCATATTCTGCCAACGTGGCTAGTGCTTCTACAGGTATGTACATTGCACTCATGTTGGAAGTAAAGTAAATAACTTTTTACAATTGGGGAACTCAAAGACTTTGGGATATACGTAAACACAATGTGTACCATATTGTGTTTATGACAATGATGCTGAAACTTGCAGCCAAGTATGTCTATGAAGGACACCCATAGGAAAGAGTAATGGTCCTTGGAGGTGGATGTACCAGTAGGTTATCATTGAAAACAAGCTATAAAACATATCTAACTAGAAGGATTTACTGTACACGTGGTCGACTACTAAAGACAAGTGAATACCAAGACAAATTTGACTGCAGTTTGATCATGCTTGCCTATGACTACAGTTGTAGGTTTCCTTCATTAAAAAATGGACCAATTGCATTAAAAGTGCTTTCTATAATCTATAGTAGAAATACAGTACCGGTAGTATTCACTACCTTTGTAAACAGGTTTTATACTACTTCTAACAGTGCGCAGCGAGTTCTATCACTAATACTACTACAGAAGTATTAGTAGCATTCCTGATGAAACAATGGCACATATTTATATGTAATCAGGGCGTTTTGAAGAGGGGTAAGGACAAAATTCCATTCTTCTTTTGTGCAAAATGCATCACAGTATAACGTTTCTACATGTATGTGGCTTCACTGCCTATTGGATGATTACCCTAACCTTAGCCTTAGCAAATCAAGATTTATCACTATCATGACTCTCAAAATCAAACACTGTTATATAGACTTTAAAGCCCCTCTGCACTAGTTTGGCCAGGAGGGATTAGACCTCCCTGCAAGTTCACTGACAGGTAGTTACATGTATTCAATGGAACAATGGTACCTACATGACCAGCTAGTATAAATCACCTCCTTGATTGGTTCCTTACATGTTCATAAATTGGACTCGTTTACCCCCCCTAACTGGGTATTTCTCGCTATCCCCAATACCCACAAATGCCACTTACAAGACTTGCATACTTGCTGTGTACGGTGCGATGCATGCATGCACATAGTTTTTACTTACTCGAAAAGCTATTTCTAGATTTCTCTCTTGGCGTCTGCTACTGACTTTCTTGGATTTTTTACAAGTCCATGATTGTACCAGAAGAAATACCTTGGGACTCCCACCACCGCATGTCCATTATTTTGTCGCGGGGCTCTTTTTTTAATACAAATTGCCATTGAATTGGTACCCATGGTACTCCTAAATTCTTTGCTATTTCATCATCATCATTCATTTTAGTTGGCATTTTCCCTCTTACAACGAGATGCTTCTCCATGTTTTGGTCCTTGCGATCGCCTCTAGCTCCAGCAGATATGGCGCTGCAGCCTGCACACTGGTTCTACAGGCGCGGTATAGCCGCTGCTGACGGCCGCACTGCACTGCAAGCTTCCGTTGTTTGTATCGGTAATACTCATAGAGATGTGAGGGCGATATAGCGCCATCTTGCAGCAAATAAGCCTACATTTGTTTACAATATGGGGGCCGCCAGACAACGATAAGTGCACGCTAATCTTACTTCAAAAGTTCCATTTTATTGATTAAATGTTTGATACTTAATATCGTGTGAAAGTTATAGCAGAAAATATAATCTTTATTTAATATCATTCCAAGGGGGCGATTTTTAATTTTGAGCAATCTGATGGAGGCTACTTTGTAGCTGTGGATGGTCGCCCCATGTGTATTTCAAACCTTGATAACTTATATTATATTTTTGATCAATGAAATCCTGATCCTTACTCCTTATGCAAAGAATGCCATAACCTTGTTTTTTCCTTATTTGCAAGAATAAAACGTTTAAAGAAAAATCTTATAAAATATTTTATGCAGGCCTAGACTAGATGCAAATGCCTTAAAATCATCACAATGTATGGTTCCTTGTGATAATACTATAATCTATCCGGTCCAGGAACATGTTGTCACCACACCCAAAAAACAAATACAATGGGTAGGGTAGAACTGCAAGGAAGCCATACAATAGTCAATACATGCAATGCCATCATGATCATGCATGATGCATGTCTAATTCAGGTGAATGGTTCATGACATTTTACTCCATTTCTCTGCATCATTCCGACATTAACACCTCACTCAATATATGATCATGGAACTCTAACTCTTACAAACATCACATCAGAAATGATTATCCCCACAATAATACCAAATGCAATGGACGTAGATCTATATTATTCGCAGGCTGTGCAGAGATGCAGAAGTCAGCGGTAAGCTACGTAAGCTCAGTGTTTGCTATCGGGAAAGGTGTGGGTACCTGAGCTTAGAGCGCCACGTAGACACTACCTGGCACTTTACGGGAAGGCCTACCCCTGTAAAGTAGAACTAAAGATTTAAATGAATTAGAAATTCGTTAGGTCAAATATCTGCCTTTAGATCTTACCTGTCCTGTTATGCCTGTGATGAGGGCAACTTTACGATCGTTCGTGGGTGACCCATTTGTAGCCATTTTGAGATTCTATGTGTTAGATCTACTTGGTATAGATGTGTACACGATGAGGCCGATTTGTGCATACAGTATACAGGAAAATGTACGTACGAATACCAGATCTAAGGCGAGTTGGCCGACCGTGCGATTCGTTCAGACGGTACTACGGGGTAGCGCTGGGGTCAATCTTGCTGGCGAGACCAATAGTAAGGCTAGGCCACTATTTCAGACACACACAATATACACAATACGCACAGTGTATGTACAGTACAGAGCTAGAGAGTGTGCGTCGCGTATGCGTACGGTACGGTCGAGCTCTTCGCAAATATGAATATTCATGAGTCGAGTGCGGCACGCGCGTCTCGCCGATGACGTCATCGTATATATTGTTAGATTAGCATAACATCACCATACTATTAAAAATGGACGTGTCGAGGCAGGTCAGAGTCAGTTGCGTACCTGGCTATTACGTCATGGTGTTTCC
This sequence comes from Strongylocentrotus droebachiensis, assembly GCA_035222895.1. NCBI lineage: Eukaryota > Metazoa > Echinodermata > Echinoidea > Camarodonta > Strongylocentrotidae > Strongylocentrotus > Strongylocentrotus droebachiensis. Next base: position 119,608 of record JAVYIG010001707.1, on the reverse strand, counting down.
TAGCCCAGAAAAAAGGCCCTATCGGCACCCCAGCCAACCAGTTGCCTCAAGAAGAACATAAAGGGGAGGAGCAACGATACCAAAACATTTTCATTCACGTCTGTTTGGTAGTAAACTCGTTTGCGGAAGGGAAAGAAAGAGACGATTGAAAAAAAATTCGCAGCCAGCAACCAGGCATAGATTATCATTTGCAGTGCTGCCGTGGATCTGCTAGAAACCCAGCAAAAAGGAAAGGCACTCGTCATGAACGACTTAGGAATTGGAAAATTCCTGGAGCCACTCGGATTGACACAATATGCTGGAATATTCAAGATCAAAGGATTTGACGTGGAGACGGATTTTAACAATATTGATGAGGCGAATCTGATAGAAATGGGGATAGAGAACGAGGAACATCGGGAGCTCATCTTACACGCAGGTACGTGGTGATTTCATCCCCTACCATTTCATTGACAGCAGCCTAGTATATTCGGGGGCGTGGGGGAATTCCTTTTTTCATTCCTTAATATCTCTCCGGCCTTCGAATTCTATGCACATTTTCAGCGGGGGAAATATAACTAGCAGGTTTTATTTCTAAACTTCCTCATGGTATATGGGAAGATTCGTGACCGCCGATCGCGTTTCCTTGGGAAAATTTGACGGAAATGCTGCTCACTGCATCTTTACCATACATGAATTTCCTTAAACGTCATCAGTATATTCTAATGGCAGCCATGTTGAAAATATATATGATAGTGGAGCTGCTACGAGCTTACGGTACGTTACAACATTTCCCCTTGCAGTTTCGCTTCGTTCCCGACGCAATTAGTATCTGTTTTATTTGATTTTCACCGCATTTCTTGGCATGGTATTTCCCCTCATTTGTACCCGTCAAAATGAACGAATGTTTGCTCCTAGCAACGCGTTCAGATCAGTGGAATATTGCACGGCAACCGTGGGATATCAGGTGTGATGCTGCGCTCGCTTTGGCCACAGTCCCGTGCGCTAGCAAATGTAAAACGTCAACTCTCTTTCGTTGGGAATATTATATGTATTATTTCGGGGTATTTTTGCCCTAACTTTGGGTTTTATCATAGTAAAGATATATTAGAGGTGGTGCATAACGCATAGACTATGTACTGAGACATCGCCTCTTACGCGTGAGTGCGTTTCGCCAATTCGTGTCGGGACGCGTCCGCCTTCACACCCCTGTTGACGACACAGAATACAAAGTTCGGCACCCTGGTTTTAAATAGTGAATTGGAATGGATATGACATATGAAATCTAACGAATTTTTCTAGATTAAGAAGTATTTGTCAATGAATGTAGTATCACTTGAAAGCTTAGAAGTTTATCTATCCTTTGATATAACTTTTTTGCCAGTTTAGTACTTTTTCTTGGATTTGGAGGGCTAAATTGTTACCCTTGAGGGCTGAAAATTAGCCAAGAGTAGAGAAGATTTTCAGCAAATTCAATGTGTAATCGTCACCCATCTGTTAAGGATGGAAAAAATGATTAAAATCTGGGTTTTTCGAGCTTGCCCGCACGCTGTATGATTGTGCCGATCGGGGTCAAAAGTTCAAGTGAATTTTGTTCCCCTGTTTGGGACTGGTCCTTGTCAATCAGCGTGTATAGATGATGAGAAACAAGGTAGGTGATGTGATACGCGTTTCCTATTCGGTGGACCCGTGCGTTCCCGTGCTTTTCGTCTCTTTTTCTGCATTTCCAACCGAACAGGGGGGTTCCTGCCTCCTGCCGGACAGCGCTAGGAGAGGTCGCCTGGTCGTTCGGCCGGCTCACAACCCAATCCCGCCCTTCAGGATTAAACAAAAACGTTCAAAGTATGAAGATGGATATTTAAAACGAATTGTTTTATCCACAGAGGAATCGCAGTCCTGTTGTGGGTATTCAAAAGTGACAAGGCACCAGGAATTGGTGACCAAATTAGTCTGATCAACTGTCAGATTTTGTCCTTCACAACAAGTGCCTTTAATGCGATGCTAAAAATGAGCATTATGTTACATATTTCATATGACAATAACAAACAAAACACACCATCCGAATTCCATTTTACCGTGTAAATCCAGTCAGAATGAAATATTTGAGATGACGACAGCTCATTCGGAAACATTTCTTTCACAAAAAAGGCTGACGAATAAACCACGTCTCCTCTCAAATACCAACCTGTTACACGTCCCCTAACCGTGAGCTATGCTTACCACCCGTATTATGCCAGCATGAAGTCTGAAAATATGAATAACCTTTTGTGTGTGCAGTTATGACTACTTAAGCTGTTGCACCACTTTGAGAACAAAACAGGAGCGCCGTTCGATAAAAATATATCCAAGCAGCAAATAATAAAAACTTATCTTAGTTATAGGAAATCGTCCTTTAATTAGGATCACACACATGTTGCTCTGAAGATGACTCTATCCTATTTCTATAAATTAACACGATCATAATTAGTTTCGATCTCAAACAACAACCAACGATTTCACTTCTAATGATAGAACGGCTTCGAATGCCAAATTCAAAGCGACTTTGTTCACGGCCATAACGTTCATCAGACCAAATTTGTTTAATAGATCAAGATCCTATTATTTGACATTTCCCAAATTGAAAGATTATGTACAGTGGTCCACCAGCCTTATTTCTTTGTACTGGTTGTAGACGGAGTGAAAATCGAGACAGAGGTTTTATCATTGCAACCAGAATGCCGCACATGAAATCTAGCGCTGTATTTGAAGTCCCTGCTTTAAACCACACCCGCTATCAGTCTTGACATACATTGCATCTATTAATAATGTCCACAATAGTTTGATAGATGGTAATTTCATGCATGGGACACACACAAATTACTACAACAGCAATTCATTGAATTCATTAACCGAAGAAGAAAAGAATCAAGAAATTTGAACGGATTCTTGGGGAGGGAGGGGGTGATGGCGTTTCTCTTTTTCATCTTGTATTAATGACGAAACCCGCTAGTTGAAGATGAGTCATCATGCTCCCTGCCTAACGGCGATCTCTCATAACACAGAAACAAGAGGGGAAAAAATCTAGTTTAAACATCCCAAAGATCCATCTCTCCGCGCGGAGCGATGGCAAGTGTATGTATGATACGGAGCCCCCAAGCTACCGGCGGTTTTTCGACAGTACATGTATATAAATATAGCCCGAGTTAATATACTGACCGCATATGAATTTATTGTTTGGGTGATTGCATTCTAGATTCTAGGAACCCGCCTTGGTTGAAGTCCGACATGATAGTATGCTAGCTGGTCTTCTAGTGTATACCATCGAGAGTTTTATTACGACACGAGAGTTGCCGATTTACAACGTAATATTTACTCTAAGTATTGTGCGCTTTCATTCATCCTCCTACGAACCTCAAAAGCCACACGATGTCAAGAACGGAAACGAAATGCCGCGCCTGAAAAAAATAAAAACGATGTAAAGGGATTTGTCCCTACTTGGAAACGGTTATCGTGACAATGATGAAGATATAAATCACGTGATGCTATAATAGCATTCCTTATGCCATGTATCTACTTATACATTTAACGAGTGTTCAAAGTTTTTTCGCATCCCATTCGCGTACAATCTGCACACTAATGTGCTAAATGCGACGTCAAAATTGACAGGTTGTGTTTCAAATGATTAATGGGACAGAGAAATCATGATCTGAACGAATCAGAACGGACATTGTAATTCCTACCCCTATTTTTCGACGCTTGGTATTTCCCTATACGTGTTATGACACCGATACGAGACCAAAGAAAAAACGCACACACACACGCACACAGGAGAGCTAGAATATAAATGAGCTCTGTGATGATACAACGAAGCAACAATAATCTTACAAATCGGCTGCTTATTCTCGGAGAATTAACAGAATTTCAGCCACAAAATGACTTTTCTTCACATTCACCATTGTAGTTCATAATGTAGGTCCATTCTTTACATGTTTTTATACATTTCGGTCCACATGCATCACACTTTCAAAGCTTCAAGAAAAATGATTACTGTGAAAAAAGACTTTAACTTTTATAATTTCCCTTTTTCCTTTCCTTCTTCTATTACTACGTTTATGAAACACTCGAAGACAGAAATCACTATCATTTTCTACAGATTTTAACATTCTGGATGAGATGCAGTCTTTTGAGTATGTTATATTTTTGTAGCTTATGATAAAGCACCTTGAATTGATGCAGCAACAAAGCTCAAAATGATTTAAATTTAGATTATACCTTTAAAGCCACCCTTCATTCCCGTCTGTGCTTAGACAAGGTGCATGCGCAATCATTCTCCAGTTGTAAGCCCCCCCCCCCCCCCCACGATCAATCTGAATCGTGGTCAATGATGGTAATCATCAATTCTACTCAGTAACGGGAGCGAGTATCCTCATGACCCACATGATCAAGACATAAAACATTATTATCAAACCGTGTCCCTCACAGAGTTCTATTTCTTTATTCTTCTCATTCATAATCAGCTTTATCCTCATATCCATTATCATCTCCATCATAACGGATATGATCGTCATAGCAACGACAATCATTTATCAATAACCTTCATCAGTAACCATTCACCTTTTCGCAATCTCCCCATTCCCTTCACTTGTTATTTTCCTCTCTATAATCAACCACCTATTGGTTAGCCAGTAATAACCAAATCCTGAAAACGGTCATTATTTGCTGCCATAATTTTATGTAAATATTGTTAACACCACGACACCCAACCGCCATTTGCGTTTACTTTCCCGTCTAATTCATCCCGACCTCTTTCCCCGTCATCGCAACGTGTCAGAATCACCGCAAAAAGTCGCTTCCACGAAGGCGCCACAACCAACCTATATTTCATCACCACATCTTCATTGCGTCACCACACATCCAGGCCTTCATTAAAGCGCCGTCATTAGTACATTGACTTTATTATCATTGCCATCGACGCTTTCCTGCATTGCTATTTTATTTATACCTAAATTACCTATCCTTTCTTGTCGGTCTGAGAAGCTGAGATGTTGTTAGGTGGTTGGTTCATGATTGTATTGGCCTCATATACCGTGATCTCTGTGTGTATTTCGCTCATTTCCCTTTTTTATTCAGCATTCAGAAATCACATTTGTTATCTTGAAAATCCATTTAAATCTGGATATTCGAATTGAACAGTCAGCGTTGATGAGCATTCATTGTGAAAATGCCTTCTTTGTAAATCACAAGGGTCTGCCTGACAAACAATGCCCGTGCATTTAACATAAGAAGCAAACACTACATCTAGTCATTTGCCAATATTCTGGGGTGACCGATTGACAGCTTGTCATTTTCAAGAAATAGGCATATAGTTATTTCTACTATTGTTATTTGAGAAAACTTAAAGCCCCTCTAAAGTGTTGGGAGCCCCCACTTATACTGTATCATAATGTGAAAAAGGATTTCTGCAAGGATTTTCTAAACAAATGTGTTTGAAGTCAAATATTGATGAAAGAATGCACAATTTAGGTTTTTTGCATACAACAGAAAACCCAAATGATGTATTCGTTTAATATATCAATACTTTTCTTTAAACACATTTTTTTTGGGGGGAGGGGGATCCTTGCAGAAGTGTGTTATGTATTGTTAATGGTAATAAACCAAATAGAGTCCATGTAAATGAAGAGCAGCAAGCAACATATGTTAATTGTACACGTGTTTTAGCGTGTGGATGTTATTCAAATTCGCGAATTCATTATATTAGATTGTAAGACACCAGAGTTCATACGAAATTAGCAAACACCAACTGTGCCCGTCAGACCAAAGATGGATTGATTTAAAATACCATTTTAGTGATTTTATTTCTGATTTTATTTCTTTAACTGCAAGTTATTGATTAACTGTTTAAGCATATCACACATTTTACAAAATGATTTCGGGTGTTTTTTCTTTTCAAGAGCGTTGAAAAGAGGCCAGGTTCGGCTGGGCCTCTGGCGTGCAGTACATTTCCATGCTAACGATCCCATACATCATCATGGTCATGCAGTTTATTCTCAGCGGTTTCTTTTACCAGGACACCTACACTGTGGGCCGATGAAGGGTATATGAATCCTAAAGAAGAGATTCATCAGCACATCACCGGTGTGTTAGCGAGTAGCATGCGAGAAGGATCCGACATGACACAGAGGCATAATAGGATGCAAACACATCACGATGAAAACATCCCAGGTTAAAATGTCCCTGGATATCCCTGGGTATTGCAATCAAGGTATAAACAAAGGAAATGAAGGGGATGAAAATATAATGGCGACAAGAATTACGAGAATATTAAATGCATGATGAAACAACCTCTGTGAATCAGATATGAAATTGTCACGTCACCCTCACTCGATGAAGAGCAGCACCCCCCCCCCCCCCCGTAAGTCGCTGGGCCTACGTCATGATGGTAGAAGCCTGTCAAATTTACAATGGAAATGTGAAAAATGCTTGAATCGTCATTTCCCCCCCCCCTTCCCTCCCCTTCGTTATTTTGTTTGCGTATATAAACATGTAACAAGTCATTTACAGTGTACTTTACACGTCCTAGAACGAGGAGCGATTTATTTCCTGGCAAATTGTTCACATTTCATTAGAATGCAAGATGAATACCCCGACGACTCACGAGAGCAAATCGATAAAACTCTCTACATGAACCTAAATGAGGGTTAATAATCGAACTACGTCAATATGACGATTGAGAATATCATTCTTCATATGATGGATGACGAAGGTTCATCTATTAATTCATACCAAAATGGATTGAAAAGGGATAATAAAATGACTCTTCCAGAGCGTGGATGATAACATGTAAACATTCACTACTCAGGCATTGTTTCGACGTTGTATAAGTCTGGATGAAAACAATAATCGTATTGTGTTATTGTGATCCGCGATATCAAACTGGGTCATTTCATTATACAGCCAGTCAACGTGCTTGACGTATCACGTTGACGTATCACGTGATGTGAGGTCTAATACTATACACGTCTATGTTCTCTAATGTTTGTATCTCCAATTATACGAGTGGCGATGGGGCACGTCGTGCTCGAAACGGGAAAGATGTGCAGCTCATTTTTAATTCATTTTCCCGCCGAGAATAAATTGACATTTGCGCCGACGTCACTGTCTGTTTGGTCATTGTCACTTGAACGTTCGCTGTTAAAGGCACATGCTTCCTATAGTAACCGTTGCGCATGAGCTGTCATTTCGATTGCGTTGTTATCGACGTTAATCAGGCCTATGTAGAAAATTAACGTATGCGCCAATAATTCAACTCAGAGTTTTTACTGTTCATTTTGCATTTACATCGTGTACGATGTCACTCTCATACGGCGCGTCAAAGTCTGCGTCAGTCGTTGACGCAGGCCAAACGTCCAGGAATAACGCTTTGTGTGCAACGGAAATGTATGTTATATCTTCCTGTCTTGATTGCCAATTTAATATTGTATTAGTCATTTCAAACGCCGGCAAGATCTTCATTATGAAGAAGATTGTGTCATTACATGCAAATGATGACATAGTCTTTGCTGACGAATGCGATGGGCAGGAAATGTTTAACACTGTGTATAACCTCGGTTATGTCGAAACCGACATTGACTGGTACAGCTGCTCTTTGTCTCCAAGAATAGAATGCACTTTATATCTTTAAAAAACAAACAATCCTTACTTGTCATGCTCTAGATGTACAGGAATAGATAATATTATTCTACGTATGTCCAATATAGTGCATATCGTACGTTCGTCTTTGTGCATTGTACTGTTGCATGTTACATTATCCATATGCGTGGGTTGTTTTGTATCGCTTATACTTAACCATTCACTTTTCAGTTCGTACCCACCCAGCTTCTTGCGGTACTAGTATATTGGAAGAAAAAAGATAACGACTCTACGAGTACTTGTATTGCTAACTGATATTATCCGTGTTACAGAGAATATCGCGATTTTTGTGTTTGCAAATCAATACATTTCTCTCTTTGTTCATCTGTGATCTGTCACCCCTCCCCCACTTCTCTCTCTCTCTCTCGTTATCTCCCCCTCTCTCTCTCTTTATCTCTCTCTCTCTCTCTCTCTCTCTCTCAATTCTTCCTCTAGCTTTGCTCCGTACCTACCTCACACTTTCCCATTTGTGTATTTCCATCTTACCTTATAGACGCATTCCCTATTTTCTCGTCATCTTTCTGTCTCCCTTTCATAATCTTCTCTTTCTCTAAGCAAACTCTCTCTCTCTCTCTCCCTCTTCTTCTACTCTTCTTTTTCTTACAGAATATACCATTCTCCCTCTCGCCCTCTCTTTTAATATATCACACAGGTCATGTCATGAGATCAGGACAGATATATATAAGATAGATTTTCGATTCTTGTAAATAACCATGAGGGCCATTCGTCCGTTATGCTCATATTGCCAGACATAAATTTAATCGAATGTGTCTTTTTTCATCGAAGTGCATTCCCTTCAAGTTCCTTAATTCTATTGTTTCATATTTTCGCATTTTCGTAAAACAGCCATAGCAAAAAGTCGCGTGTACTTCATTTTTTCTTCATAACTGAAAATGGTGGTGATGTCGGTGATGTTGGTTGGCTACATGTATATCAGGAAGTTTGGAATTGCAATCAGGGGAGGTGGTAGATTGTTAGTGGTAGTACGCAGGTCGTCATTACACTGGTATTGTGGTGATTTCAGAGTTGCGGTAGAAGTGGTCTTGATACATAATTATGTTATGAACTGTCTAGTGCATAAACCAAAATATTCTGACTTTCATTTTCATCCCCGTACTTTGTTAGAGCTTCTTGAATTCGTACCAGTTTTAAGCAACGGACTTGAACATACCACAAACTTCACCCTGTTCGTCACCTTGCTGTCACGTGTCCACAAACACGTTTCCCGCCATTCAATTCGATCAGATATTATTAACAGACTATCCCGTGAAGCGTCTATCGCAGTCTTTCCCATTTTTCCTGCACGCATCTTTCCCTGTCGATCAAGATTCCCAGGCGAGCTGGAGGCAGTTCGTTTTATTACATCAGTATTATGTGTGTATGTCAGAGTTAGCTGTTTATCACTCCCCTCAACATCCATCCACGTTAAGAGGGGACTTGGGGCTAAAACTTCACTAATGACATTTCTTCAATGTATGCTTAGAGGTCGGATGTTCTAGTCTAGAGAATGGTACACTTGCGTTGCGAATGTTTGAAATCAAGACTACCTGGTTAAGTCAATTAAAAGATTACGCACTAGATGACACTTTTAATAATGACAAGAAAAGCCTAAGCCTATATAATTTGATATGACGTATAGCACTGATGTGTTCTTTTAATTTTGATTTACTTTTCTTCTTTTTTGTAGCTTTCATCGTCGTGTCATAATCACTTGTATATTTTTCTTCTCCATCGGCGGAATGTCGCCATTTCCGTCGCACACGAGGTGTCATTTCGATTGCGTTTTACCTACAGTTTATGAACACAACTAGTACATACGCCAGTAATTTAACGCAATGTTTTCAATGTTCTTGCATTCACTTTTTGATGACAATGCCAATGTCACATAACGCGTCAAAGATCGCGTCAGTCGTTGACGCACCTCTACGTCAGCAAATGACGTCACTATAAATATGACGCCTCTTGTGCACTGGGAATAAGTTATGTTACTTATCACGTGTCATCTCAGTTCTTGAACAGTTAGTCAGAACAACTACCCCCCGGACAAAACTATCCCTAGGACAATTATCCCGGATAACTATGGACCTACTAGGTCCATGGGACAACTTACCCTACCCCTTGGACAGCATCACCATTGTAAGGTCAATGGTATTACCGTTGAGGTAACAATAACTACACATTCGTCAGTCGACAGAGCGAACAGGTGGCAAAGAGGTGATTCTGCTGACGATAAAGATTATGGTGAAGTGGACAACGACAACGACAACGACAACGACGATAAAGATGATAATGATAATTATAGTACCAGGTTTGATGGAAAAGAACAAAAGGAGTACAACCCATACACAATTTATTAGGGCGAGGGTGAGACTTCGGCATTGTTTTTTTGCGAAATGACATGTGCCTTCGTACACACCGACGGTCGGCAAAATCATGTCTTGATAGGGGCTCGTATTATCGACTCATATGTCGTGACGATTTATAAAGAGTCATTTTCGTCACCGTCATACCTTCATCCATCCTGTTACCACAAATCAAACAAGTCATAGTCTTGGTATTTCTGCCCCGGGATCTGTCTGGATGCATAGCACCACTCGTTTTACACCATGATGTCACCCTCTCACATTCGCGGTGTTGCTAAACGATATAGAGAGAGAGAAAGAAGGAGAGAGAGAGAGGGGGGGGGGGCTGTTCTTAATCAAGCTTCCTTTATGCTTATTTCTTGTAAGTTGAATATTCCTGTCTTTCTAAAAAATATATTCTTCCCAATCCAGGCGCAATACGACAAAAATTTGATTGACGGCAGTGGAAACGCCATTCTGCTATTCTGACAGAGTTTTAGCTGCTGAGCTCCGGAGCTCGTAATATTTAATATAAGAACATCCTGAAATCAGCGCATGAATTACTTATCCTTTCTGTTACTATTTTCTCTCCTCCAAGTAACTCACACATATTCACGAATACAAATAAGATGTTACTACGACTTATTCTAATAATTGTCTCTCTATTATTTTTATTACCACAACCTTCCATCTGTTTTCTCATGTACCATCTTATACCTAGCCTTTTCTGACATGCCCGTCTTCTTTTACTGTTCTTTCCATCTTTGTTGGGTATTTTTTGCACCGTTTACTCTCTATTCTCTTTGTCTGTCTCAGCTTATATTACCCAATTCTTTCACTTTCCATCCTTTTTCCTTTTCCATTTCTCTTCCATACGCATCTAGGCTATTTCACATACCATACCGTTCTTCTGTTTCGAAATGCCATCATTGGTTGACCGCGAAATATCTCATGACTGAATCATAACCGCCAAAATGCGATTCCTCTGGAGCACAAAGAATGTTTCTATGGTCTGTGGGATAACTTCTTTAAATAGAAAGTTTCGACCATGAACTAGTAGTTTACGCTTCTCAACTTTCAGTTTTGAAGAACTTGTGTATCGTGTATTTTTATAATGTTTTCGAGTCTGCGAGAGTTTTGATATGATGCAATATTTACTTTCTAGTGCCCTTTGAAAGCATTAATTTTCCATTTTCAAATTCCCCCGGATAGGATCTTTGTATAAATAAATTAAAGTATGCCAAATGAGAGAGTTGTGTATGCACTTACAAATCGGGGGTACCAAATACCAATCAAAGAAATAAGAATGATTGCCGGTCTTCTACTAACTCAAAGTTTTTGTTTGTTATTGAATACAAATTGATATCGTTACACCCAATACACATGTATCGTGTGCTGTGACTTGCATTATTCCGTAAAAAGCGACCTGCAACAAACTGCAGTGAAATTTGCCATGATCATCAGAATCAAGAACAAAATAGTAGCCGAGTTATATAATATACATGATATAAATAAAACCCAGTTATATCGTAATTTGTAAATGATTCGATAGTTATAACCATCGCAATTTTCATAAAATCTGAGGTAATTGCTTGGCGCCATTTTCTATTGGACCTGTTAGAAGACGACCGTCGTGGCAAAACAAAAAAAAATCCGAATCTGAAAGACGGAATATATTAAGGATTCTGGAGCGTTGAGCGAGCAAGTAGATTTATGATGTGGATTTGAATGGTTTAGGAGCGCACCATCAGTCAAGAGTTGCGCTGCGCTATCAAAAACATTCTTTTTTTTTGTCAACGAAAGGTAATTCGGCTTCGTATTGAATCATTTGAATGATACCATCTTCATGTCAAATCAGAGAACTTTTAACGATGAATGCGGGAATTCTTCTCGGGAATTCTTCTCGGGAATTCTTCTTCAACGTGTTATATAAAAAGAAGGAGGTAAATTGTCTCGAAGAAAATAATGCCTGTCGTAGACGAGGTGTCGTGTGACCGATGCAGAACTGCGTCACTCAGTCTTTGATACGCCACGCAAGAGAACGCCATACACACACATGTAAAATGTAACAACATTACGTTGAATGATTGGCTCATGAGCTATTTATATTGAGTCTTTATTTTGAAAACATGCAGCGGGAATCAAGCCGTCAGTCCTATCCTATGGACGAGTACATTCATGGTAGATACGGCATCCAAAGGACAGCATTTGACTTGTTTGACCTATTTTTGAGACCACGACTTTATTCACCAAGCCATATACCACAAATATTATTATATATTATGTATATTAATCTCCGTATAAATTACATGGCTTCAATTTTTATCTGATGTAGTCACGTGTTTTTTGTGAAGGCATTATTCAGCAGTGTGTCCCTCTGTCTTTTCTCTCTGTCGCAACTATCGTTGCTACATGTAGTTTAACTTTATCATTCAACTTTATCATTCCAAATGAAAATACATACTTGAATTGCCCTCTTTCAAATTTAATTTGTTACCTTTCTGGTATACGATGCAGATGCGGCGAGAGGTACCCATCATGACATCGTCACTAAATGCAGCATCACGGTACTGTAAGGGTTGTTTTTACCAAAATGGAGCGCATGCATTGTGACGTAGAACCGTTGGTCAGATCTACTAAGCAGGTTATTTTCGTCACCCCACTGCGGCAACGGATCAATGCGATGCGTCGAAGCCATGGGGTTTATAAATCTAACTTGAAATGTCTTTCTCTCTCTCTCTCTCTCTCCCTCTTCCCCTCACTATCTTTCTATCATTCTCTCCGAATCTCTCTCCTCTGACTTTCCCTCTCTCTCTTTCTCTCGCTCCTTTGCCCTCTCTTAGGTACTTTCTCGTGCATATTTTCTTACGTTTTCTAATGATCTGACACGAAATTAAAGGGCATTATTTGTGATTTAATTTCCCTCTCCCCTCTAGGCATGTTTTACGTTCTCTGACACAGAATCGTAGCTACATCTCCATTTATTCTGTGTACGTTTTCTGACACGAGTTTATCATCCCCTACCCCCCCTCTCTCAATTCAGTATAAAAACTAATGTCTCACGTGAAACTAAAATATAATTTGTATCTAAAGTCTTCAATGTACTGGTATGGGGGCGCATGCCACCGGGCAATAGTGTTGAACTTCACTTTTGTGCACCCTGACCCACTTACTGATCCCATATCACTTTGCATGTGTTTTTTAAATTCTTATTATGTACTCGTCTCTTGCCATGCTGTATTGTATTTTTGCTTTTTTTTATGAATGGTCGAATAAATAATAATAATGATAAAGTTGGGCAATATTTGTCCAACACTTTGCCCAACGTTGTGCCAATAGTCAACCCAACCATCTATTGGGCAATATTTTGCCCAGTGGTATTGGTAAACGTCATTTCCTTACTTCACACATGCATAATTGTTTCGTATTCTGTCCAAAATGTAGACAAAGATATGACGCTTCAACTGCCCGACTACGGTAGCCCACTTGTTGGGGAAATCTTGACCACCAATTATGCACGTACTTACGTTTACCAATACCACTGGGCAAAATTTTGCCTAATAGATGGTTGGGTTGACTATTGGCACAACGTTGGGCTAAGTGTTGGAAAATATTGCCCAACCTTTTCACAGTGTTTGTAATATAGTAATGTGGAATGTATGAGACAATGTATCCATTCGTTAGTGTTTGCGGATCGCCATCATTAGTGCAGACAATCATGTTCATGAAACTAATTAATACATTCTCTCTGGCGGACTCGTGTAAGTTTATGTGGAGCAGATTGATAACTTACAAGGCTTTATTGTAACATTCACGTCTTCACAAATGACTTCCGCTTTCAATGTTTCGCAATTGACTTCCATTACTTTTCGCCTACCAAACCCGGCACAGTGATCATATCCACGTGTCGTTTACGACTATATACACGTATATGAAGTTTGTGTAATCTTTCATTTTCATTACGCCAAAGAAAGAAATTCCCCTCGAAGAACAAACAATGATTATCATATATTGTAGCCATTAATAATGTTTGCACACAGATATATGCCATTGACATTACTGATAACGACTTTAGGACTTCGTTCTGTACTCAACTTATCAAAATTAATATATGATATATTATGTCGTTTGAACTATTCAATGTGAAAAAACAGACCTACCTCAGTCACACCGACAAACCGACCCCAAATCAACTTCAAGCCGACCATTAGATAATAATAAAAATAATCATTATTGGATATTTTTAAGCGCACATAATTATCCACCACGCAAGGTGCTCAAGGCGCTTAGATATACCAGAACTATGCTAGGCTACCGATTTGGGTTCACACAATATTCAAGGAATTCCTTCCTGCCGTTACCCATTTAACACCCATGTGAAGAGTGGCAAATAAAGATTAATGTCTAGTTACATGTATGTCTTTCCGAAAGACATTAGTACCGCGGCGGTACTCGAACCACGAGACATGTGATCCACACTCCGGAGACCACGATACCTTTTAGCCATTCGGTATATATATTATGTAGTTTTCAGTTCGGTTTGCTGTGTGGCTGGTATCTGTGTCGTCGGTGTGACGTGAGTTTGAATGACAGAGGTGTTGCACAAGTGGCGGATCCAGGATTTTGTAAATAAGGGGGCCCAATGTCCAGAAAATCTATTTTATGTTCTAACAAGCAGGAAACAAACAAAACAAAAAGGGGGGAGGTCAGCATCTAAAAAGGGTTAAGGGCATGATTTTGAAGTTGTGTAACCAAGGTATTCCACTTGCGTTTTAAAAAGGGCGCACTGCGCCCCTCCCCTCCGCCTCCAGTGCCCCCCTCCCAATTCTCCGTAGGTGTTGCGTGTGAAATTCAAGCCGGCTGATAGCATACACCTAGTCAATCAAAGTCTAAATATGCGGGTTTCTCCCCTTTTGAGATATTTATGGAACCGAAAGTTGACTGCAGTTGTCAAAGTGTGTTGCATTTAGATCGTGGTTACAGAGTCCACAAGAGGCTTGTACTTAAAAAACACGTGTCTCCATTGATAGCTTTCGTTGTTTTAGTTTCCTTTTAATCTTTATATTTTATAGATTGTTATATTTTTATCACTGAAACAAACATAATTGTGGGAAATGACATGTTGAGAATGGTTCGTTATTTTTAACTCTGGGAATACCGGCTATTAAGTGCCATAACAACTAGAGTATGAAACTATTTAAATAGATTCGAAGTAAAAAATAAAAAAGTAAAAAAAAAATCAGATATGTGAAACATCTGGGATACATGTTGCTGTTGTATTGAAAAACCAAAATCAGGAAAATGTTAATGGGCAACCGCATTTGCCCCTGTTTCCCCTGTTTGTGTCAAGCCTCGATGTACATATGTATACGTTTGGTAATAAGCAAGACATCCTCAATACATAAACATCAGTTATATCATTTTGTTAAACATATTAAAAATGATATTTGTGGAAGGGCAAGGGGAATTGAATTACATTTTTGAAAATGGCCTCATATTGTTCCACTTAGATTAAACGGTACATGATGTTTTGTCCACGAGCCTATGATAAATGTACCTTTGATTGTGGTTGACCATTAAGAAAGGCAGTTTTGTGTATTTTTGTGTATTATATTATAATCAAAGATAGCACGGATGTGTCTTTTAGTTATGTTCTACATCATAATGATATAACAACAGGAAGTGTGTGATTATTTCTTTTATGTAGTATGTTCTATATTTATTCTAACTCAGAGCTATCGTTTCTTAATATAGCACGTATCTTACATTATCATGTTTTGACTGATTTGCTCGATTATCGTTCAACTTGTTATTCGAAAAGAACATACACGTGGGTTTTGGGCTACCCGAATTAACTCTTAAAGAAAATCAGATCTCCGAAATGATAATATAGGTGTCGTGGTATAGTGGTTCATTCACTTGACACTCGATCCAAGGGTTGAGGGTTCGAATCACAGACAGGCACTAAATTCCTTTGGCAAGACATTAATACACATATGCCACTCTCTTTCCATGTGCAAATGGATAAATGGCAATTTTGCTGGGGTCATGTGAAATAATACTAATACTAATGAAGACTTGTATATCGCTCATGTCTGGCACTTATTACTCTGACGTTAGCACGGCTGCTTTTCAAAAAGTCAAAAAGTCAAAGTATGAAACTTTACCTGTGTTTTGTTTTTCTTTCAATGAAAGAAAATTGTTGATAAAATGCTTTATTGACTGCAATGTACTGTAAAGCGTATCCGGACACCTAACCCCTGGACAACCATCCCCGGATAACCACCCCTGGGATAACCACCCTCTAGGACAACTACGCCCTGGGACAAATACCCCCTAGAGCAATCACCCTCTAGGACGACTACCCCCTAGGACATCTGCCCCCGAAAAACTATCCCTAGGACAACCATCCTCCAGGACAACAACCCCCGGACAACTACCCCCAGACAACTACCCCTAGGACAACCACCCTCTAGGAAAACTACCCCCTAGGAAAACCATCCTCCAGGACAACAACCCCCGGACAACTACCCCTAGGACAACCACACCCTAGGGCAACCACCCTCTAGGAAAACTACCCCTTAGGACAACCATCCTCCAGGACAACAACCCCCGGACAACTACCCCAGACAAATACCACCTAGGACAACCACCCTCTACGACGACTTCCCCCTAGGACAACTACCCCGGACAACTACCCCCTAGGACAACCACCCGCCAGGACAACCACCCCCGGATAACCTGCCCTGGGATAACCACCCTCTAGGACAACTACCACCTAGGACAACTACCCCCTAGGTCAAGCCCCCTATAGGACGACTACCCCCTAGGACAACTACCACCGGAAAGCTACCCCCTAGGACAACCACCCTCCAGGACAACAACCCCCGGAAAACTACCCCAGACAACTACCCCCTAGGGCAATCACCCTATATGACAACTACCCCCAGACAAGAACCGCCTTAGGTAGTTGTCTGGGGGTAGTTGTCCTAGAGGATGGTTGTCGTAAGGGGTAGTTAGCTGGGGGTAATCATCCTAGAGGGTATTTTTCCCGGGGGTAGTCGTCCTAGAGGGTGGTTGCCCTAGGGGGTTATTGTCCTAGGGGGTAGTTGTCCTAGAGGGTGGTTATCCTAGGGGTTGTTATCCGGAGGGTGGTCGTCCAGGGGGTAGGCGTCCTAGAACCAATGTAAAGCGCATACAGACTTTCTGTATACCAGATGCAAATGGATTACAGCAGTATTATCAACAAGATGTTTCTTGAAGTGCTATAGCATTTCACCTATCATATCATGATGAAATCAAGATTCATATGACATTTATTAAAAGTATCCCAATATAAGACGTGTTTATGAGAGGGTGGTTATCCTAGGGGGGGGGGGGGGAGGTGGGTATACGGAGGGTGGTTGTCCAGGGGGTAGGTGTCCTAGAACAAATGTAAAGCGCATACAGACTTTCTGTATACCAGATGCAAATGGATTACAGCAATATTATCAACAAGATGTTTCTTGAAGCGCTATTATAGCGTTTCACCTATCACATCATGATGAAATCAAGATTCATATGGCATTTATTTAAAGTATCCCAATATAGGACGTGTTTATGAGACATTAGCGAGAGGTAAATGTCCCTGTTCTCGAATTGACCCACCTATTCGCAAACTCTCTTCCTCCTCCCAACCATTAATTTCAACTTCAAAAACAAAACAATAATAGCTATTGCGATGTGAATGCTTTACGACACTGTGAGCCAGTGGTGCGTGTTGCAATTTAGTAATTGCATTTTACATTCGCCAATGCAGGATGAATCTATATTGTGCGTGGTATTATGCTACCCCAGTCGTGCTGCCAAATCAACTGATCATCGACAAAATATTGGCTCTTTTATTTGCTCGGTCTGTTGTTTCAGTTTCTCGAATTAATTTTTATAAACGCGTTTCAATGGGATGTGGTAGAATTTGTACTTCCGTACGTTTCGTGAGACACAACCCCTGTGTCGGTTTCGTTCGCCTGACTAACGTTTGGAGTTGAGATATGGAAGGGGCAAAAAAAAAATCATTATTTTTTTCTTTTTTCTATTTTCTGTTCCTCTGTGGGCCTCTAAACCAACGTTGTTGTTGTTTTGTTTTTCGGCGTCGTCGTTTTTTCTTTTTTTCCTGGTGGCGGTGTTTTATTTCTTTTCTTTTGTCTTGCTTTGCTTCGTGTGTGTGTGTGTGTGTGTGTGTGTGTGCGTGTGAACGTATACGTGTAATACTAATAGTTGAAATAAAGGGATGAAATTTGGGAAATAAAGTCCAAGCAATTTTCGTGGGAGGAGAGGAGGTTTCCCAATAATTGATTATTGGTGAATGGGTTACCCAGCTGATAAAAGATTAGAAAGAAATAAATACATTAATTAATCAATTAAAGGAGCCACGCCTAAGAAACTGAAATTGCACCCACGCGACCAAACAAGTTGATAGATGATTCAGAGACAAAGTCACGTGTCTTGTTCCTTTATGTAGTCAGATTAGCAGTCCCACTTGTGTAGCGTGTGTCCAGCCATTGATAGGGCACTCGTGCCATGGGGGGGGGGGGGGGCACATGTTTTACTGGATAGATGATGTGCGAGAGAACAATGCAATTGTGTGATGAGAGAGTGTGGAAGAGGGACGGACGACCCCTTTCCCTAAATGTAATTTCCTTCATATGTCATATCATATATTTATGTATTTCAGGTTCTCTCACACCTTATCTCTCTCTCTCTCTCTCTCTCCCTCTTTTCGTATCTTTCAACCCATTTTTTCCTTTTTCGGCATTTCATTGCAGGGGTAATAGGTGCCCCTTTTCCCCCTTATTAGTTACGCCACAAATCAATACGTAGGCAGGTAGGAAATAGAGCGATGTCATATGACTCGAGATATAGCACGAATCAAAGATGTTATGAAACACATACTTAACCGCCGCCTCTGCCACAAAGGTTTATCGTTAAAAGGTACAAAAGAACTGGGCCCCTGGATATAGCGTTAAAAATGACACAAAAAAGAGTAAGTGTGTCGGGGTTATAGGTGTTTTTCTATCTATTTTCGTCCTATAAATGCACTTTATATGTTTCGAATATTTGGTTTGATATTTTTTTTAAAGGGGGCGATGGCTTGAGATGGAATAGAGAATAGTTGGGGCTAATAACTTAGATGGAAGGGAAGAAAAAGTCTGCATAGTGTTTCTATTGATTAAATCAACTAGGTATCATAATCATGACTATATTTATCCGCTATTAATTTATTTCTCTAGTTTTGTTTTAACATGGTGCTTTGTCAGAAGTCACAGCCTGTAATGAGATTGAGACACGCCTTTCACAAGACATAATTTGATTATCATTAATAATGTCATTAATGCCGTCATATTAAGTGAATAGTATTATGAGTTTGCCTGAAGTTAGAAGGGTAGTAGTAGTAGTAGTAGTAGTAGTAGTAGTAGAAGTAGTTGTAGTAGTAATGATAATGATATAATTAACATAATAATAATGATGCGTGTAATAACATTTAGAACAATACTACTACTAATAATACTAATGATAATAATAATAGTATAATAATAATGAAATATTAATAATAACAATAATAAATATAATTATAACAATAATCGTAATAATGATAATTATAATAATAAAAAAATGATGAGGATAATAATTATAATTCTGTATTTCTATAACGCAAAAACCCCGAAAGAGACACCGTTAGCGTACAATTAATAACTTATAAATCAATACAAGTATAAACAATTAATAAGTGCACACATGAACAATACCTACAATTTAAGATAGTAAAAAGCAACAAATGATTATCATGACAGCAACAGCAAATAAAGAATAAATATAGTTTATGAAAATACCAAGGATTGAATAATGCAAGTGCGGGATCTCTTTGCACCCCCTCCCCCCTTCCATCTGGATTGCTACTAAACATAACTCTCTTGTAGGTAGTAGTCTAAACAAATATTTTTGATAACAGAAAGGATGTACACCTTCGTCTGTCTATTTATGAATACTGATGACGTCCAGTGGTGTGTAGCCTACAGAACTAAGTGACGTTGCCATGGAAATCAGGAAAACAAGGACAGGAGGAGATCAAAGAATGAAAGAAACAATGAGTGGGAAAAGAAAGAACGAAAGAATACAAGTTTTTAAAAGTAAATGTAAAGGCCTGTATTATATTTCCAGTCGAGTTAATGATATATAAATCGCTCGTTGTGGTTATACATGTAGTATGCCAATACGAACACATTACTCATCGAACCGATGATACGACCAACATTTTTGTTTAAAGTGATTATTGTTTTCAAGAAGGTGAACATATACATTCATAATCATAATCATCATCATCTCGCAAACCAATTATTATTATTACAATATGTTTAGACATGTTTCCATGGTATTGAAATAACATTCTCCTACCGGTTTAATACCGTGTAGCGCAGTTTACAAATACAGTGTACAGTTTTTTCCAATTTCATAACTTCATATCAGTTTGCAAAAGCGAGTATGTTTGCATCAAATATTTACTTAAATAAAACTAAGCAAAGACAATTAATGTTGACCTTAAAGATCCAGGACGCTT
This sequence comes from Strongylocentrotus droebachiensis, assembly GCA_035222895.1. Lineage (NCBI taxonomy): Eukaryota > Metazoa > Echinodermata > Echinoidea > Camarodonta > Strongylocentrotidae > Strongylocentrotus > Strongylocentrotus droebachiensis. The sequence goes on along the minus strand of JAVYIG010001707.1, from coordinate 99,025 downwards.
AACTTCTTTATTGTCATATTATATTGAGATACATGTATCTTATAAGAACGCTTATATCAGTTTATGAATCAATCAATTTCTCTTAAGTGTCTTGATGAAACCAAAGGGGGAAGTACTGCCTGTGTTTTTATGTACGAAAATGATATCTGCTGCTATCTTGGTGGATTTCCCCCGTCTTCTGAGCGATGGGAATTCCCCATCCCCGTTAAGTTGAGCTAGATCGAATTGATATCAGAATAATATACGTGATGTAAAGATATGGGCTGATATTCGATCCAACCCTCTCAGCACATGTAAAATAACTGAACTTCTCTTCCGTTACTTAAAATGTAAGAAGAAGAAGAAGGAGAAGAAGAAGAAGAGGAAGAAGAAGAAGAAGAAGAAGAAGAAGAAGAAGAAGAAGAAGAAGAAGAAGAAGAAGAAGAAGAAGAAGACGAAGAAGAAGAAGAAGAAGAAGAAGAAGAAGAAGAAGAAGACGAAGAAGACGACGACGAAGAAGAAGGAGACAGAAGAAGTAGAGGAAGAAGAAGAGAAGGGGGAAAAGAATAAGAAGGAAAAAAGGAAAGATATTAGAAGAAAACAGTAAAAGAAGATTAAACAAAACCCAGTTCATTCAGCTGATTCCAAAACTTTGAGAACTACACATGCCTCATTGAAGTGATTGTCAACAGGGGGCAATTGACCCCTCGCTATTATCATCTCCGGGTCAAGGTCATCAACCCTTCTGCTGCTTCCGGTCATACGCGTGCCGATAATCTCTCCCATCAATTACCGAATGTAACCGGAGAATTTCCAAGTACCGAGCATATTATACTCGAAAAGTCTCCCGAAGATGAAATTGATCGAACGGTGGTGTGAAAAATGGACACTCGTGTGCCATAAATCTGGCTCGGACGACGGTCAAGTGAGGACAAACATGGCGGGAATTGATATACGATAGGGCATGGATGAGCCAACCGATTATTGTCGACGATCCAATGCTCTTTTTCCCCGGTCTTTTTCTCGTCGAGAGCGTGTTTTCTCCACGCTTCGGACTTCAAACTCTCCAGTGGAACGGCTTAGCATCGTATTTATTCATATTTTAAAATATCAAAGATTAATACGACGTGATATTTTGGGGATTTAGGGTGAGAGAGAGGGCACTGGTCTCTGACTTTATTCTTAGATTTTCAGCTGAAGTGCACTGGTATTTTGACTGACAAAATTCCTTTGTCTTTGAAGATCATTTTGCTAGAACATATTTGGGGGTTTAGGGTGCGAGAGAGGGCAGTGGTCTCTGACTTTATTCTTAGATTTTCAGCAGAAGTGCATTGGTATTACGACTGACAACATTTCTTTGTCTTTGAAGATCGTTTGGCTAAGACATATTATTATATCTGCAAACTGTTGAGCGGCTCAGCGACGGGTTATTATTTCCTCCTCAGGAAGGCCTTGCAGATGCTTGAGTTATGAGAAGACGTGTATGTAGGATGAGGAGATGGCCTGAGACCTTGACCCTATATGTTGATGATGTCGAGATGGGGTCACTCATCTGGAGCGCGGCCCCTCTCTAACCTCCGTCCATTATCATATATTCATCATTAATCACCCGTCACAATTAATGTAATTGTCAGTATGACCGTGTCAGTTGATTTGCAGCTGTCTTATAATTCTCTCTCTCTCTCTCTCTCTCACTCTCTCTATCTTCTTTTCTCCAAGTGTCTGTACATGGACTTACAACAAATTAGGTCCATGTTCTGTGCCTCTACACCTTCCTTTCTGCTTCTCTCTGGCTGTCTGTATCTCTCTCTCTCTCTTTATATATATATATATATATATATATATATATATATCCGATAAGAAGTCCATGTGTTAGCATAATATGACGCAATGATGATGAAGAAGGAAAGATTCATGCTTTAAATTCAGCTGTATGTATTAGTTCACGGATTTCCGACGTAGTTGATAAATCGTTATATGTAGGCTAACATGTACTTCGGAAATTCGCGAAGAAATAAAAACTGTTGTTTTTAATGAGTAAACCTTCTCTTCTTCGTCATTAATTGCGTCGTATATATACACGCATTTGTATATGTGATCCAATTCTTCTTAGCTTTTCCGTCTCCATATTTTCATTTTTCTTTCTCATTTTTATAGCTGTTTTTGTCTAATTATAATTTCCCAATTCTCATTAGTTTTCAGGTCACTATGTGTATAATAATATACATGTACTATCTCTCTCTCTCTCTCTCTCCCTTTTTCTTCTTTCTTTCTCTCTCCTTGCCTCACTGACTAATTCACAAGCACCTATCCACCTACACATAATATACGGTCTTGTAAATGCTTCTTTCTCTTTCTCTTTCACTATTTGTCATCTCCCTCTTGTTTCCTCGCCGTCTGTTCTCTTTCTCTTTCTCTTTCGAAACGGATGCCGAAACCATAGACAACCCTTTATTTTTCGCCCACCGCAACCAATGCGAAAGTTTCGTCCAATCAACCATTAATTCGTCGTGTTTGGATAAAAAGAAAGCGAGAGATGAAATTAAAATCTAAATCGGGCATTGGTCAACCGCAGTGGTCAAGAGTAACCAATCCAAATCAATTAACCAAGCAATTATGATTTATATTGAGCATGTTGATGAAGTGTGTGCAGTGATTCGTCGCTATTGTTCGGTCCAACGTTTCATTTAGTGTAATGGATCGACGGAGGTCTTCTTCGAGACGCCAAAAAGCGTTGGCATCATGTACGTGTATCGCTACAAATTTGACAGTTGGCACCACCGAAATTTGAACATGTTAAAAGCAAAATTACGGATTGTACGATGGGGATGAAAGTTAGAAAGAGAGGGAAAGAGAGAGGGGAGACCACGAACAGAGAGAGGACGGGAGTTAGAATTTCTTATGAACTACATGTACATCACCCCTGTTGTGAAAAATCCTGCTTAAATCATTGACATGATTGATATTTACATACCTTAGAAATGTTATCCTTGCGTTGTAAAATTTAAAATCTTTATTCAATCATTTTCAAACATCAATGGAAATAATGACGCCATATTTTCACCTTATACTGTATATACCTGACAACTAAGACGATTACAATAACATGATTATACAGCACAGAATGCACGTCATACTATTTTTAGGGAGACAAACATTTGAACATCAACCATAAAGTAAGGCCTTTTGTTGTACCCTTGTCATTTCAGTTTGCGTTTTGAGAAAAAACATTCGTACTATTCTTACCAAACTAAAATAATTGAATATCATGTCAAGCATATCATTTAATTTGTGAACGAAAAGTACCCTACTATTTTTAGTTTCCATTCAATACAATTTAACTACCATTTTGTTAATCTAAGTATTTAAACGGTCTTGATGGACGCTCACGTTGAATCTTATAAAATTCAGTTGTACATTACCCACATAAGAAACATCTTTTGGAATACATGTCCCTCTGCCAAAATTAGTCAAACACCACTAGCAGATCGATGTTAACTATTTCCCAATGGAAAGCCCTAGATAACAATATTCCATTTCCATCCTATTCTCGTATTCGTTTATCGATATTGATGGAAGCTACCAATTATTATACATCGGCTGCGTATAGAAAAAAATGACCGAAATAAATATTTGTTATTCGCAGAATTGTCAACGGAGATCTGTTTGCTATTGATGGTTCGAAAGTTCACTCGCTATCGTCCTTCGTTGAATTGAATCCAGGAGTTTGTTTACTCAACTTCAGCTGGTCGGCCACATGGGGATCGAGAAATCCATATTTCAAACAAACTTTCCAAAAAACGATTTTACGGGGAAATCTCAATTTCATTTCATGGACGAAATTTGTAGAATGTCAACAATGCCCTCAAACTGTGGTGAAAACGGATAGTAGTCTAGATAATTTTATTTCAAATTATGGATTTGCGTAAACATGATTTTACTTTTTTCGATGGATGTGGCCGTAAAATGAGAGAGCTAAATCGTTTTATTGTACAATTATGTTGGAAACTCGTGTCGTTTGTATCGCTTAATAGACAATGTATTCGCCTTGCAAGCTATGAGAAGTTAATATGTAAATTGCATGCCGTATCATTATGTTCGATCATCCTCAACACAATATTTTGACTTTACAAATTGTGTTTACTGATATTTCATGAAGATTTTAATGTCAAATGATGGTTATCACTGTTTTCAAGTGGGAAGTGGCAATCTGGTTCGCGCGGGTGTTCTCGGCTTTAGAGCTAACTTATAGGCCTTAAATATATGCTCATGGTGTGATTGATGAGAAGGATTATTTTGGCAGCGGTGCATGCTGTTCATATACTATGAGATAAGTCATTACCTTTCATTTCAATTCACAACAAAGTGTTGTCGAACATCTATATGAAGATGCAATTCATATCGTTTGATGTACTGAAATGATTTTTTTTTCGTAACGATTTCTTTTCCTCGACATTAAATTGTGCTTCAATAATTTTACAAGCTGACAATGATTATCTTGAAAATTGCAGCAATCATGTAGAGTCAAACAGAAGTACGTATCTTTGTAGAAAACCTCCACATAGTGAGTATATGAGTGATGCATAATTAATGATGTCTGAAGAAGACACACTCCTTGAGACGAGGTGGCGACGAAAAGCGCCCTCTCACATGTTAATTGAGAGAACAACCAACATGGCCAATTTACGACCGTGGAAGCCAAGGCGGGCTGGCTGGGCTGTTCATGCTACGTACAACTTCTTACCTTGCTCAATATGATATATTTCAACAAAACTTATAATAATGGTGAGATTATATTTTAGACTAAGGTCAATATGAGGACATTTATATTAAAATTTGCGGTCTAAAACTGAAACTTGTCATTCATTTTTTAACCAGTGTTATTGATTTATTGGAAAATGATGGTGCTTATACTCTGTACTCACATAAACATAAATTGCGCAAACTTATGCGAAAAGTTTGAAATGATTTCACTTTCGTACGCAATGCTTCATTATTTTTGTAATAAATCAATGTTTACGTTACTTTGTTAGCACATTTGAATTGATTTATGTGTCTGTATCGTCCTTTAACAAACCACAACTACCGGTGGTTTATCAAATAGTGGACAGATGCATGCAAGTCAATGTATTTAAAGTTACAAACCCTGGTGTTGACGAAATTGCTACACTTGTTAACATGTAACTCCTCTGTGTTTACTTTGGTTTATTCTATAATAATTAAAGATTTGAATGTTTTCTTTAATTTTGTATTGAAGAACAAATTCGGCAAAGATGTGTGCAACTGTTTGAAGAATCTGCTCGTTTTCAATAAAACGAACACTAAAAATCAAACGCTTGCATACAAAAATGCATGGAAGCGTTCATTTTATTTGAAGTCTCCCTCTCATTATATTCACAATGGGGGGAAATCAAGAGTTTTCTGCATTCCAAGAATCATGCCTTCGTCATAGAACTATTTTCAAGTTTGTTCCAATGTTAACAAATGAGAAAGAACTTATAAAAGAAAACGAAGATTTTGTTTTGAACCGAATTGGTTTTGAATTTCATGTTTATCACTGTGTATGAAAAGTGCTATCTAGCATTAAAGGGTCAATAGTTTTTTTGTTTTTTTGTAGGGGGAGGGGAGAGGTTAGTGCTTGATACTCCACATCATCATACTTCAAAAAACATCTGAAAACATAAATCAACCATTCTTAATTTGTCCTTAGACTGCGTCCTGTATCCTTTGGAGAAGGTGCTATATAAATCAAATTATTGGTATTATTATCAGCATCGAAAACCACGGCCCTGCATCGCTGAAAAAATACAAAAATCTAACTGTGTCGAAGAAGGCACCAACGTTCATAGAAAAGAAAAGAAGGAAGAAAGAAATTAAGTCTTATACTTCATTTTATATTGCCTCGGCCTCCGGTGTATTGATGCTCATATCAAGTCATCGTTTAAGGCGAAATTTGGTTGACAGTGGTTTATATTATCTTCATTGATCTTTCATCTTGTTAAATCCACTATCAATAATTCTTACAGATCCAGCTGAGATCGAAACAAAAAATAATATCTATGGTAATGACTGCATTATCCGTGTATTTTCTTCTCCTTTAAGTGTTGTTCCCTATTTGCACTGACTTATCTAATATCTTGTTTCCTTTGCCTACTCTCTCCTTATTTCTTATATTATGCTAGCCATGATTATTTTCCAGACTGGCTTTAGGCCTGGCTCACCGACTTTCTGTCTTCTCAATGCGTACATACTTATTCCTTCCCTCTCTCTCTTCTCTCCCCTCTCTCTATCTCTTCCGCCCTCTCTTCTCTTCTCTTTTCCTCCCTCTCTTCTCTCTCTCACTCACTCATTCACCTCCCCTATTCCCCGCACCTCCTCTCTCACTCTCTTCTCCATCTCGGCTTGACCTTTTCTTTGCCTCTCCCCTCTCCCCCACCCCTCTCTCTCTCTCTGACTCTATCTCTCTCTCTCTCTATCTCTCATCTATCTCTCCCCCCAATTTTGTCTCATCTCTCCCAAGTCTGCTCTATTCCCTTGCCACCTCTTTCGTTGCCCTATAATCAATTTTCTGTCCCCCTATCTCTCCCTGTCCAATAATACGTGGACTCGTCGGTTCATTAGCCATATAATTGATCATGCTGATCGCTAGAGGTCGATGACCTAACGTTCATCTTCTTGGGGTCAACCACTCGAGCAATCCCCAATACAGTCACAAAATATGACGAGAAGACCGAGAATCATCTTGAAAATTACGTATGCCTTATGGGACAGTTTGAAGAGAAGTAACGCGTGTTATGCTACGTTAGATTGCACTCACGCAATGTTTATGGTATCGATAGAGCTCATAAATAATAATGATATGTCATTATACACCATAATTACATAATAGCTCGACTCATGAACTAAAGAATCATCATGTAGCTTACATATGGGACATATTGGGTATAATCAAAAGCCAATTGTGCTAGGTTAGGCTATACTCACGCAATGCATATGATATCGTGATAGCCTATACACAATAGGCATATGCCCATATACATTATAATCATGATAATCATAAGAGCTCTACTTTTACAATTTTTACTTTTACAATTATTAGCCATCATGAAGATTAAATGTACGTACAGGGCAGACTGGGTATTAGCAAGAAGTTACTAGCTAGTAACTTCTTGGTATTAGCAAAGCATATATGCTATGTTGGACTGCACTCGTGTGCAAAGCTGGGGTTATCATTGTAGCCCATACACAATAATCATAAGCCCGGATATTACACAATGATCATGAGAGCTCGATTCATACATTAATAATTCACCATGAAGATTACGAACGAAACGGATATAATGTCTATAAGCAAAGCGTATATGCATGCAATGTCATAATATATACTCACGCAATGTTACAACACATACACAATAATCATAAGCACGTATCCATCATAATCATAAGAGCTTGATTTAAATGTTTTTAATCATAGAAGTCGTGACATATTATGCCGTGTACCGAAGCAAAGGTAAACAAATAAATGTAAATGATATTATGACCAGATGATTAAAGATCATAATTATGCTTTTACGAGATAAAAAAAAAATTCATTTGAAATCAGCTTGAGATTGCCAATATTTTATATCAGAATTGCCAATATTTTGTTACTTATCAACAAAATACATATAGTAACAAAGAAATCAGGTGAAAGCATTTGGGGTTACCACTAAATGTACAAAAATGGCTTTTATATTATAATAATTTGTCAATTTAATCAGTTTTAGGTAGATACTAATGAAGCATTGTTCCATCAAAACGATAATCTCCCTAATTCGGCAATTGAAATAAGAGGGTCGCTTTGAGAAAATGACGAATACTTGTCTAAGTGCGTTTATAACTCAAATATTCATAATTTTCTTTTACACGTATATTTGCTTTGCTTTGTAGATCTCTGCAACTTAACGCAAATATTCGTTTGTACACAGTGCCCTTAAAAATATATAATGTGATTTTCTATTCAGTCTTTTCAACAAGCACTGGTGACATTGAAGTGTGGAATTGAAAAAATATATGAATACATGTAGAGAGAGAGGGGGGGGGTCGCCATGTAAATCTTAAGTCACCGAAGCTATTAAAACATGTGTAATAAAGGACTATCCCACAGTCTATATAGGTTAATGATGTTTATTTCCCAGACTGTGCTCAGGTATTACAAGGAATGAATTTCTACTGTCATGACATGACAGTCTGTTTTGTATTCCGGTCTTCATTTTGAGCAGAGAATTGCATCCATTTCTTCCCGGCTGTTGCAGGGGCGGACATGCATCGCTCATCAACTACACTCATCTCTCTGGCGACACAATCGCTTACTGTATGCTCTTATTCAATCAAATTTTAACACTTTGCTGTCAAACCTGTCATTAAAATACAATATTTTGTTATATATATCCTAGCAGCTAAGACGTTTCAACTCTCGGAGGAGTGCGAAGTGTTTCTATGGTTACGGGAAAACGGACTGGATTATTACTTCTCCAACTTCATGAGCGGGAGCTACCAGACGCTTCGTGACATCGCATCCATGGATCCCACCGCCGAAGTTCTCCGAGAGCTAGAGGTCCAACTCCCGGCTCATCGCAAGCGGCTTCAATTAGCAGGTAAGTGGAGGGTGGATTTTGAGAACATGTACAAGAGGCTTTACAGACAGATTATCATGAGTTATTCTCTTCTTTGTGTCATTTTAGACCAACGCATCATCACTATTTCCGTGATCTTCTATATTTTTTATTTTTCCGAAATTAGTCTGCTTTAGAAATGACGAATAATGAGCACCGCGATGGGTAAACTATGAGAAGCATCGTTTTGTTCGTTTACTCTTCCGTGTATGTTTAGACTTTTTATATAAATTAGAACATCGATAAATATGTACTCCTAACATGTTTTTTCATGCAGTGAAAGAGGGGTGGTGAGTGATGTTTAGTTTCTATTTTGTCGATTTGCTGCAGAAGAACTTCTTGACATTATCGAATACTTATGGAGGTAGAACATAATTTAAATGCGGATAACAAACTATATTTTATTCTTGCTATTTTACTAAGATAATAGACTAAACTATCATTCGTATAAGGTATGCCATTAAAAATAGTCGTGACCTTAGTACATCATTTCAAATTGAAATTTATCCATGCTGCGTCAATTATTTATGACGGTATGGTATTCAACAAACCCATCACAATCAATATGAATACAATACAATTAAGTTACGGAGGTATACCCTGTAACAGAGCAAACACATATCATGTCATTACTTAGATCATGGAAATGACATTGAAACGAATAATATAGTTAAAATGGTACACTCCACGTTTGAAACTAGATTAATGACCTCAATAATTTATTCAAATGGCAAATGCATTATATGGCTAGCGCTGAAATCCAAAACAATGTATAGAAGAACTATATTCAAAATAAACATTCTTAGTCTTTTTTTAATAATTCATTTAACAAAAAATCATGCTTTGTAAATAAAACAACAATGCTCTTCAAATGAGACATAGTATTACCCTGAAGATAGAGAATTACAAATAATAATGAAAAATACTTTTTTTTTAACACACACACAAACCAAAATACACCGAAAGACACAAAGAACACCGAAGTCGAATACTGAATAGACTTGATGGGTACATCATTGTCGGTACATACCCTAGCATGCCTGTTCGCCAGTTGACAGTTGTGCATTAATGAAGTGCCTGTTGAAGTTTACAGAGAATGGCAAGGTTGTTCATCGTCCTACAGGATGGGCATTGCTTTTCTCCACCCCTATTCTTCAGGGAACAGTCTGGTGATGTCAAGCTGTCCAACGGCACATCTAAATATTTCAACCATGGTCTCGAAACTTGTATCTCCATGGTCCAAGCATTGATGCCCTAATGAAGTGGAGCTTTACGTGTATTTGACCTATAATTCGATGGGAATTCATTATAATTAAACGCCCCGAGATGAGAGGAGTACAACTGGATTACTAATACTAGTTGAGCCTATAGAGTTGGTCATCTGCATATTGACCATTTTTTGTCTTCTTCTTTTCTTAGTCTTCTTTTTTTACTTTTGTTTTCTACTTATCATCCTCCTCCTTATCATCCTCCTCCTCCTTCTCCTCCTTCTCCTTCTTCCTTTCCACTTATAATACGAATATACGTTCATTTTCTCTGATAACGCTTTTCATCAGTATTAACAAAACAGTGGCACTTTGACGTGGCGCAATAGTGTTATTTTGCTCCTCGACCCCCCCCCCCCCCCACCCCCGACCTCATCAACTCCAACTCGGTCACCTCCATTTGTCCAATCACTGATATGTAGGCCTATTTAAAAAAAAATAGCTGCTAAGAGTCAAAGGGGCATTGATTCATATCATTTAACACAGAGCTTAACGCCCTTCATGCTCTCAACAACCGAAATCGTCTCATCTCGTATCAAAACAAGACAATAAAACATTTACTTGTTCCGGTCGGCTGAATGATGGATGATGAAAAGAGTGAGGGTCCAGTTGCCTTGACGCGAAGAGATCCATCTTGGAGGTTCTCTTATAGGTTCATAAGAAACGAATTATATATATATATATTTATATTAGATAATATCAGTTTTTCCATATTGACTCCCGTGTTTAGAAGGATTATGAAATCGTCTTTAAAAATTCCATGTTTTATGCCTATAAGGAATCCTTTTAGATGTTGTGAACGAGTTCGAAAACATTTTGTAGTGGGACTGCCTTTTATAGTTATCCAGTAACAAAAACAAATTCAATTGGCCTGTGATGATGTTAGCAATGACGATGTTATGAGTATTATGGCAACTAATCAAGATGATGATGGTGGATACAATGATGACGTAATGGTGGTGGTGATGATGATGATGATGACGAAGATGATTGTGATGTTAGTGATCGTGACGATGGTGATGAAGATAGTCATTGTGAAGTTGGTGATGGTGATGATGTCGATGATGATGATGTTAGTGATTGTGACGATGGTGATGAAGATAGTTATTGTGAAGTTGGTGATGGTGGGCGTGGTGATGTCGATGATGATAATGATGATGATGATGGTAGTGTTAGTGATCGTGACGATGGTGATGAAGATAGTTATTGTGAAGTTGGTGATGATGTCGATGCTGATGATGATTGTGATGTTAGTGATCGTGACGATGGTGATGATGATAGTCATTGTGAAGTTGGTGGTGGAAATGATGATGATGATATTGTTGATGATAATAATAGTGATGATGACCATGATGTTTACGATTATAATTTAAGAACTATGGAGTTGATAAAACGATTCCAAATCAGTAGTTGCATTGGGATTGCACTCAATTCAATTTAAATGTCAAATCAGGCTTCTACATAGATTTGAGGAATGATATACCAAAGACCATATCATTCTAGAAATAATAATGCGAACACTATGCATACAACTGGTGGAGGTGTCGTGTACGGCCGTTAATTATATGTATATGAGTTAATGCCATTTATGGCGCTCAACAGATTAGGCATTTTGCCGATAGAGTAGAGTATACCACCACTCTCCCTTGGGGATGAATGGAACGTATTGAATACAAAACAGACCAATCGGTAGATGATTGATTACAATATGGTTATTGTGATGATAATTATGTAATTGGGTTATAAATAAACGATATGAGGAGTCGTTAATTCAAACCAAACCCCCTCTCCTCTCCTGTATTAGTGATAAATGAGAATTCAGTCTTCACGCCCTCCCCCTAGATTTGAATCATAACGAATTCGTAATTATTATTTTATCTCTGACGAGGTTACTCATGACAAATGGGAGTATAGCAAGGGTCGAGTAACCTTTTCTCAAAAGAATGAGGACATGAGGATACGGGTCCCTTTTTTTAGATATATGGTCATCGTAACTTGTAAACGTGGTATATACACGAACATGAAATAATTTAAATTATATGTAGAGACATAAAAGACAGGCGAGAGACAGAGAGAAAGAGTGAGAGGGGGGGGGGTTAGAGATGGGCTGTAGGGGAGAGGGTTAGAAGGGAGAGACACAACTCACAAAGGAGAAAGAAGAAAGAGGGGGCTGTAGACAGGAAGAGTTTATGAGTGATGAAAAGACGGAGAAAGTGAGAGATTGAGAGGGAGGGAGAGAGAGATAGAGAGAAAGAAAGATAGAGAGTGAAAAAGAAAGAGAGAGGGGAGGGAGGAAATGATGTGCGACCATAGTGTGTGGGTGGATCAGGAAGAGAGAGAGAGAGAGAGAGGCAGGGAGAAAGAGAAGGAGAACATGGTATGATGACCGCCGAGCGAGCGAGAGGACAGACGGTCAGTCGCTTGATGTAGCCCCGGGTGACCAATGGCGTGATCGTACAAGTGTTGGATGGGCAGGCCCCTGGTCACTCGGGAAAAATAGCCATCGCAATTAGCCGTGACTCGCTTTGCGTCTCCACAGCGAATATCCCATTTAATCTCTGGTATATTAAAATGCCATCCCGCATACAGAATACCAGACCATTTATTGGAATATGAGGAATATTTAAGAGTGTGCACACAGTTGAGGACTTGAGGTATAAGTGAAAGCCCACTATGCAATTAACAACTAAATTATTCATACCCTTACCCTTTGTAATTTTTTAAGTGGGTGAAATATTGATTTGTCCGTATTTACGTTTCTTGAGAATGTGACATATCAAAGCTTACATCTGCAAGTGATCAGCAATGGTCCTAAATTAACCAGTCCGTCTCTCATTCTTAACTTATGAAACACACAAAAAACATCACATTTACAAGAGGTATGAATAATTTACAAAATGCAAAATTACAAACTGTATGTATGGTTAGTTCTGGAGGGGAAATGCATGTACATACACTGTACATTGTAGATGTATGTCTCTGGTACAATTCCCGATTACTCTTGAATATTCATGCATATTGCCAAATCTCACTAGGTGTATTACAGGTATTAGCCTGTTCCACCTGTATGAAACCTAATCAACTAAGAAAAATAAGAATATATATACACATAGTTTTTGAATTGATAAGTAAATGGTTTTTAGCTGACCTAACGTATCCGAGTTGTACGGCGTTTTGTGAGGCAATGCTACTTAACACTGATATACCACTAATGCATCTAAACCTACTAACGAAGAGTGATATTATTTCACGGGGAGCATGCAACATCAGTTAATTAGATGGGGAGGGAGGGGGGTCGAAATGTTGCTTTACTTTCCGATTTTTCATGTCATGTCCAGCCATTGTAATTTGGAGTCATTAACCCTTTTCATCAGTGCCGCTAGTCTATTTGTAGGAACGTGATCGCCAATCTCATTAATAATTATTTGATAACGGGCTTGGTTGGCTCAATACGGAGGAGCGAGTGTGATACCCTTTGTGTGAACTCTGTATCATTATCTGATTGTATTGTGTTGAGTTTCTATCGCAACCCGCTATTGATCTCTCTCCGTATTAAATGTTTCACCCCTTATGTATTCCCATGTTAATCCATGGTGATAAAGATCGGTGCATCGTATACGGTTCATATCTTTGTGATTCTAGGAGTTGGAAGGGTGCTGAGGGCGGGAAGGGAGGAGGAGGGGGGGGGGGGGGGGGGGGGTCAATGACGTTCATGACTAAACTAGATCCTTTTAAAAATAAAAATCCTATATAGAACATTTAAGAAACAAATGCGAGTATTCACGTTCATGACTAAATTAAATCATTGCAAAAACGAAAATCCTATATAGAACATTTTAGAGACAAATTTGAGTATGAGTTCTTCCTAATAAGAGTGTAAATATGATGAATTTGCCATTTTATAGCCCCTATTGTCTCGGGATCCTGGGTCGAGAGAGACAATTTTATATGATGTGCCCTTTTGATTTCAGTAGTGTTAACCTACAATGGCTTCCTCTCAGATGAAACGAAAATAAGATTTCTATTTTGTAGGCGTAATGTTGATTTAGTTATATTATTTCTCTAGTTATTGTGTACGAAAGGGGCGATTGTTCTTCATCGTTAGAGCACTTAGCAAATTGGATCACTTAGCAAAATAAATAAATAACCAGTTATTTTTGTGGTCAATTCGTCTAACCATAATATAAGCATAATAAGGAAATATTAATTGATATAGGGATTGTGGTACTTGGGGTCGGCAAACCGCATACTAATGTTTATTTTTACCATTTAACATTTATATTCCGGAAAGAGAAACTTATCAGACATCCTCGTGTATTGTTTCCAGTTTTAAAATAGAACATTTCACTTTCGTGGTTGCACAGACTTGGGCTATTACCAAGCATGTGCATGTTCTGGTCACGTGGGCGTTCGGATGTGGCTACGTGTTAGCTCAATAATAATTACGACAAGAAACATGAAGTGTGAAGTTATGAGCATGATCAGGTGGTGTTTCGTTGTCAGTTTCGCCTTGTTTCTGAAGCTCATTGGCTGATTTACGTATGCGGCTTTGGTGCACTTCGGCCCATGTCACACCGATCGAGTCGATCCTGTTGATGAAAAGCTTTAACCAAGTCTTTACTTTGCTTTTTACAAACCACCGCGATTTTATAAATCATTTTTTCACAATCCTCTCCCCCCTTAGTGGCAGAAACTGAATCGGAATCATCACAATAATGAAGAAGACAATCGCTTCAGAGCTGACGAAATGTTCCGATTCGTGTACTTTCTAGTTCGTTCTTGTTATGAAGCCCTTTCCTCGCATATCGTGCTTGATTCGCGAGATGCCACGACAAATTTTCGAAAACGTGTCTGAATTGTCGTTACACTTTCGCCATTCGAAACGATCATCTAAATAAATGTGGTCCTCGTTCAATACTACCACGAGGGGATAAAAGGACATGACAAAGTACTGTAATACCAATATATCGTAGTTGTCTCCTTAAATAAATCGCCAAAGAATGACTACTCATTACGTATTTACCATGGTTGGGATGTTGGAAGCTTTAGATGGCTTTAACCCGTACGCAGATGGTTCGTTTCCAGTTAGGGTTCATCACTTTGGGTTCTTAATAATTATGCTGTCACGCACCCCTCTTATGCCATGGTGATGCTGAATTTGACCATGTCCGCTAATTGACCGCAAACTCGTCACCTCTGTGCCTGCACGGGCCTGGGAATCTGCTAGGTAAGGGATAGGCTAGGCTGGACAGGGGATCGAGACTCATGAATGATTGATGAACCTGGTGGTCTGGCTAGAGTGTGAAAATAGACATTTAGATACGTGGATAATGAGGGTGTCTTTGGAGGTGGTAGTTGAAGTGTCGTTGGAGTGGGTCGAGTAAGCTAATAGATTGATTATTGAAACAGATGATACTGATGGTGGTGGTGCTGGTGATGACGATGATGTTGGTGGTAGTGGTGGTGGTGGTAGTAGTGACGGTAATTGGTAGTGGTTATGCTGTGTTATAGTGATGATGATGATGATGATAATGGTGTTGGTGTAGGTTGTAGTACGTCTTGATGTGGTGGTGGTAGTGATCTTGGTGATGATTGTTTTTGTGGTAGCAGTGGTGGTAGAAGTGGTGGTTGTGGTAGTGGTAGTGGCGGTCCTGCTCTGATGATCATGTTTATTGCTGATGCTGGTGGAAATGGTGAGATGGTAAATGCGTTTTAAGTCAAACATAATCGAGGAGGAAGCTTTACCAGAATGTTGCGATACAGTCAACGAAACGATAATGCCGCAACTGTTTGTTGTTCGTAAATCACACCTGCCATAATTAATGTTTTAAATTCGAACGACATATTAAAAAGCGGACATTTGTAATTCGGACATTCCAAATCAGTCCTATATTTCTGTGATAGAGTCGAGCTGCATAAACCCTGTAGTGTCGCAAACAAAATTGCTTTATTCGCATTGGTCAATATTGATGCAATAGATTGGCTTTGAATGAGGTAGTCAATTTCCACTCTCCACTTGCAATTCATTTCTAATCCATTTATATTCCAGACCCCTTGCTTTCCCAATTCACATCAAGGTGAACCATTTAAACCCCTTCCCCTCCATTTTCACCGATCCTGCCGGTGATCTTCACCTCTTGCACCTGTGATCTAGGGTACTAAGGGTACTGCAGCATCCCCGAAAGAGTCTGGGTGATGGGGTGTGGCAGGAGTACTGGGGAAGCTGCCAGCTAATTTTGGAACGAGAAAGCCCCCACAAATAATAATAATAATAATATTCCGCGTATATAGCGCTTAATACAATGTCTCTAAGCGCTTTACAGATATACTATATATTACTCCGGTCGTTGGATTCAGTGCTTGCCCGCACACATTTCTTTTCTTCTTTTTCAATTGTTTTCCTCGCATAATCGTCGAGTGCAAGTGCACCCCCATAGAAACAAAGTCGCCCCAGGTGCCTGGTTCTCTTCTTCCAGTCAAACCTCATCAACGATTATTATTTCACACCCGTTTTTGTCCTCCGACTGACCTATTTCAGTCACCTCATGCTTCACCAAATACCAGCTCGATCCAGGGGCGAGTAAAAGAGATTAACCAGAGATATGATTAACCCAATCATATGATGCCCTGTGTAGCAATATATGATATTGCTGTTCAGATCCACTGCATTTCGAAGGCCGTAAGTGTATTATGTATACAAGTTTCCTAAATATATTTGGTTTCCATAATTATAATTATTTGACTTTGCTTATAATACTCATTAGAGTTATACTACCATAGTTCAGGCATGTTAATCGGGAGTATAGCTTGTACACAATGCTTCGTCAATGCCTCAGGCAATGGAAAACTCGAAAAGACCTACATGTAAATAAATGTGATGAGATTGGATGAGCTGAAGTCATATTTTTGATGAAGGTTTTTTTTTTTTTTTAAGTAAACCACCTCCGGGTTTGAAACTTCCCAGGAAGGGATGACCAGGGTACCTCACCCCTGTCCCCACCCTTTGTGGTCAAATCCCTCTCAGTCGAGAGAAACTGGGCGTATACCCCGCAAGCAAGAATATTCACTTTCCACCGAGTTATCGACTGTTTGGAGGCCGGAGGGGGCGGACAAAAACAAAGACGGAAAGTGAAGAAGTGCTCATTTCTAGCAGAAGAGGAAGATCTGAAGATATAATTACTAGGCAGTGACCAATCGTGAAGTTAGCCCTGAAGGCGAGGATGAGTTGTTGAATAAGGCGTCAACGACCAAAGGAAGTCTCTTCGTAGAAACACATCCAGGATGCCGCCGAGCGGTCAAAGACCTATCGGTTGTGTGTCCAGACCGACTTAACAAGTTTGATTCCGAGCAGGATCAGGTTGAATGAACGATAGATAAGATATTAAGGATAATTAAAGAAAGAAAAATATGTGTATTCGGACTTCATGTCCCCACTCTGTCTTTGAATTGTCTCTCTTCCCCTTATATAATGTTTTACATGCAGGCTGATATAACGTGATGTCGTTGTATATTTCAAAGACGACCCCCCCCCCCCCTCTTTCTCTCCCTCCCTCTCTCTCCCTCCCCATCTCCCCTCTTTCTCTCTCTACCTCTCCCTCCTCCTCTTCCTCTCTTCCCCCTTGCTTATCGAGTATCTTCTTTCTATTTCTTTTTCTTTTTCTTTATCTATCTTTCTTTTCCCCCTTTATTTTCTCCTTTTATTTTTTCCATTCATTTCCTTTGATTTGTTCCTCCTGAATATGAAAATCTCCAAATTGCTCATTATACAATCATTGGGCCAAGGCCTCTTTCGAAAATGTTGACATCAACCTATTGATTCATGGTATGGTGCATCTGTCAAAATCATCATGACATGTTTCATGATCACCCCCATTATACAGAAGACATGTGGATCTTTTAAGATGTGATTACTCCAGTACAAACTTATGACTACCATAGAGGTTATTATTTTCTGAACAAGTAAGGGTTCTTGTTTTACGCCTTTGTTATACATTTCCTTTGCGACGTCATAACCTATTCATCTCAAACCTATTAACAAACAACAGGTTCAACAGATCAAAATACAGGTTCCATTCCATACTGCATCCCCCTCTCTCTCTCTCTCTCTCTCTCTCTCTCTCTCTCTCTTCACAATAACTACATTCTGATCGAAATTGATTTTATCTGACATGCACACAAGCTAGGCGCTCTTTTAATAGATCCAAAACGCGTCCGATATGAGCTCCGATATTCATTCGACAATTGTTTCAATCAAACTCAATTGATGACAAAACATTGGCTAGTCTCGTTTCCAAACCGAGTTTAGTCTCTTGTCAGGTGATCATGTCAGGTGATCATGTCAGGTGATCAAGTC
Organism: Strongylocentrotus droebachiensis; assembly: GCA_035222895.1. NCBI lineage: Eukaryota > Metazoa > Echinodermata > Echinoidea > Camarodonta > Strongylocentrotidae > Strongylocentrotus > Strongylocentrotus droebachiensis. Next base: position 80,774 of record JAVYIG010001707.1, on the reverse strand, counting down.
AGGTAATCATGTCGCAAACACAATCACGCTAACTACCCAATGGAGGACAAGGACATTGGAAATCAAATTCGAAACTTCCTGGGCCCCGTTTCACAAAACTTGTCGTCAGTGACAAATGACAGTTATTGTTATAAGCTACTGAAATCCTTGCTTCTGATTGGTGATCAGCAGATTTGTCACCAATTGTTGTCATTTGTCATTGAAAAAGGCTTTATGAAACAGGACCCTGGTGCAGAACTGCGTTACAATTACTGTTACCATGACAATGAGACACTGCATTTCATCACTAATGACGCCATTTTGGTGTGGTGTATTGGACGTCGGTCTGAGACGGGGGACGTCAATGTCTATTTCTAATGATCAGATACGACTCGGGGAATATTGATATTAGAGGCTGACTGCATTGGTAGTGACAAGGCTCATAGAGACTGATGATATGACTGTCTTTAGAGTCAATCATCTTCTCCAGGGTTGATGAATGGTAGAGGATCACACCATGTCTTGTGTTATGGAGATGTCAATGTCCTCTCCGTTTTTAGACCGTTTTTTCTTCTTCTATTTCTCCATATTAAAAGGAACTGCGTTGCAGTATAGCAAATAAAACGATAAATAAAGGCAGAGTATTTAAGCGCGTTAGAAATGTATTATTATAATCATATATATAGTTTGTATTGTTATTATCGTTATTATGATTAGATCTATAGGAAACCTATTAAAACAATCCAACAGACAATCCAACAATCCAACAGAATAAAAAGACTAAATAATTATAAACTACAGTTGTAATTCTCTCTCACCCCCGTCCCCCTTCTCTCCCCCCCCCCCTCTCTCTCTCTCTCTCTCTCTCTCTCTCTCTCACTCCCTCTCTGTTTCTGCGCCCCTCACTATATCCTTTCTCTTTTGTCATATTCTCTTCATTTTTACCTACTCCTAATGTGACTTTTTTTCCTCAACAAGCGTTCCACCCTGATGTTAAGTTGTTTTGAATAGAAGCAGAAAAATTAGAGGAACGGGTCAGTGAAGATTTAAGCAAAATTCGATCAAAATTAAGCAACGTCATGAATTTTTTAAGTTGTCCTCAGTGAAACACAAATTGGCAAACCGTGACGTATCTTGCGAGGTCCTATCCAATTTGCTATGTACATAAATTTCATAAACTTTCATTTTCTTAGTTATTGATGATATAATAGATTTGTTTTATAATGGTTTTGTATAGACACACGTTTGCAAAAAGTATATTTAGGGTGTATGTGCATGAAAATGAGTATAGTAAAACCGGTCACTAAAAGATACTTTTTTGAGGCACTTCATGATCATTTTGAAGCACAATTTTGTTAAGGGCTACAATATTACACCATATCACAGTCACTGATAACACGCATGGCCATGCATGTCAGATTTGTAAAAACTGTAAACATTGTTAGACAATGCCTTTAAGAATTAAACAAAATCTGACCCGACCTGCTTCCTACTATAATGAACAGAATAAATGGCAGCAGCTCGAACGCGGCGATCTTTGTGTGAGAGGCTAAAGAGGATAATAAAATGAATATTGATATGGAATAATTATTGTTGTTTTGAGATTCAGCTGGTAAGTGCTTTGGGGGATTTTAGGGGAATTAAGAGCTAGTCAGACAAAGTCGAACATCATAATATTTTTTCTTCTTCACAATTGTAAGCTTTCTGAAAATCCATGTGCATGAATGCCTTTGAGAAAAGGTATACGATATATTCTTTATCAAAACGAACTCGATTCGGGGGATGTTAGATTTATGAGGAATGAAGGATACGGGACAAAAAGGAAGAAATTGTTCAAAAAAATGAAACAAGAGTTAAAGAAAAAGAACAATTATCGGGATACGAAATGGATAATAAGGAAAAGGGAAGTAAAGAGTAATGATGAAAGAAAAGGTTAAGGGCCAGTTACAGAATTCAAAGAGGAAACTTACCATAAAAAAATGTTTTGCATTCTTGCAGAAAGTAGTTTTAAAACTATTAAATTTATAATTGAAAACACTAGGCCCATCCCAAATACCATTTTTGAATAATCATCGATATTTTGGACTACTATTTACACTCCTGGAAAAATTCATAAAAACCATAAAAGTTTGCTCATAACGATTTTGTTTTGTTGAGCAGTGCGTAAACGTCACTCATCGGTGCCCTGCATTCGTTACCACTGAAGCAAGGAGAGTCTCATGAGCAATAATCGACATCTTACTGAAGTTTGGATTTACACTGCAAAATCGGTGAAACTTCGGCAGGTGTTTAAAACAACACACTGGTGGATTTTCTATTTCTATTTTGTTGTTGTCGTGTTTTGCCGGTATAGTTATTTTATGCCGGTGCCGGCGAAACACCGGACTTTGAGAAAAATCGACGATTTTTGGTTGCAGTGTATAAAATGCAGCTGCTGTATACAGGTAACTCCTGACATTAAAAATAAAGAATGATAGAAGGAGGGGGAACGCACACTCAGGTTCAAAGTTCACAGTAACATTTTGATTTCTGCCAGTTTTTATAGAGTGACATCTTTATCGCACAAACCTAAACCGGCCATTTTACACATCTAATTGTAATAATATATAAAATGTTATCCATTGTAGAGAGAGAGAGAGAGAGAGAAGGGGGGGGGGGGTAACTTATCGACTGAATCCATGATCGGGTGAAAACTATCCTCATTTTAGGAATTTATTCCGAATTTCCGATATGTCCGATCCGATACGTTTTGGGTCCAAATTACTCGCACATCACACAGACTTCATCTGTATGGAAAGGGGGCTCGGATCGGAAAGTAAACTTGATAAAGAGAACTGTTTGTACATCTGGTTAAATAAGAAAAACTTTCAATGATTCACTTTACAAATTATCTTAGAAAGTGATTTTAGAACATTCTTCATCGGAGAACGTATAAAATGTTACCTATTGCATATTTAATCCTATTAAAGGCAGGATAAATAATCATTATATCTTAAAAATAGTGTGATATTGCACCTTGCACCAAACAGTCGGCATGCAGGGCCACAGTGCGCAAGGTAGCAGTTGGTACATGAGTTGATAATACGATTCTGCGTGTGCGCCAAACCGCGCGCACGCGCGCGCTTCAGACCAGTCGACGAACTATGCCTTGCTTCGCTAGCACAAGTGTTCTGAAATTTGCATAGCTTCCTTTCCACTATCTATCCCTGCAACACTGAGAAGCCACTGGTCTATGAATAATTGATTAGGACAGAAATCATTATGGCGATTAATAATTCATTATCTTTGCTGCAAAGCCAAGCTGGGAGTGTTTTGGACGTAGCGAGCGTGTTTTATTTTGAAAATCTCGCGATGGCGATGGCGATGGCTACGTACAGGTGAGTAACTCCAAGTGAAGCTTCTACGTGATGACTGTTTCTGAGCTGCGTTTCTATGGAATTTTTCGGAAGATTTACGGGTTTTCCTTCAAAATGTAAAAGCATCATGAAGGGCTGGACAATTGGAATTGTATTTCTTTACGAAAAATGAGGGGTTTTGCCAATCAACTAATTTTTTAGGTATTATTGTCTGAGCATTATAATTGACGTGATTTTTTTAAAGAAATCTAAATTGATTATATTGTATTTAACCGAATAAAATTGTTTTGAAAATTGAAGAAAACAACAAATTGGAATGTCATGTAAATAATTTAAAGTTGCGGAGGACAGTTTCTCTTCCATTTTCCTGCAAGTGTGTTACTCAGAGTACTCACAGATCGCCAGTTATAACCATGTTTTTCATAATCCTGCATGAAGAAGGAATCCAGTATTTTTATTTTATTTTCTTCATCAAGCTCTTTGCGGTGTATTGTAAATTTACCCCCTGCTTCTTGTTTACGATCGTTTTTTCCTCCGTTCACACGATTAATATTGTCTCTCTTAGCCTATGCGTAAAATAACGTATTGGAACAAAGTCGAGGTATTAGAGATAATCCTTCATTCTGTAGCTATTCTCATGAGATATTTCTACGAGAATATTCGCGTAGATATGAAAACTACATGCAAAATTTCCTCAAAGACAACTGCATGGATTCACTGTCAGTTTCATGTATGAAAAAACATTTATTTCTCAATTTTACCCTATGTATATGAAACGTGACAGTGTTTACTCCATATATCATATACCGTTTAAAATGGGCCCTGTTGTGATGATCTCACAAACGGAAGTATATTGAGATATTTGTTAATGCATCATGGATCGAAAAAAAGAATTTAGACAGCCACTATACTTTTCTGACATCACAAACGAGACATTGAAAGTGATGTAATTTGTCACTTTACCCTATTTAATATTTGTATTTAAGGTAAAATATATATGCATTTACGGAGTTAATTTTATAAATATTATGTTAATTGCTTGGAATAAAAACGACATTGTTAACAAATGTTCGTGAAACATTCACACAAACAATACAACTAAATTTCCTTGTAAATGACGTTTGAGGGAAAAAATGTAGGCATGGAATGAACTCCACCAAAGGGCATACATACCGCACGTCTACATTTATTTCCGATGCACTTTTTTTTTAAATACGGGTTAATTTTACAATCGAGACACATGCACTACAAAAGTCACCCTAAAATGGGCCCCTTTTTGTCTGCATCGCTTCAGGAGCAAAGGGTCGAGACAACAATGCTGCCCGAAACGAGCCGTGTGTCAACCCTGAATGCGAAACGCGTACGGCGTCGTGCGCGGCAATAAAAAAAAATAGAAAGAAAAAAAGGAACTCGAAAACCAAGCCGTCTCGTGACCTCGCCTGACCTTTGAACGGCGCATGACACACACGCGACTTGCACCCACCCACCTCCCGGTGGACCTTGGCTTTGCAGGAAGCCCAATATCGAGGTCATTTGACGGTCAAGTTGTCTCGAACGATAGGGGTGACGATTGTCAATTACTACTGATCCGATAGGTCATCAGAATGTTCCATATCTCCGTAACATTGTGAAGAACATGAAAAGTCCACGTCCACAAAGGGCGAATGAATTTTTTTGTCGGGCTCTGGACGAATTTCTCAAATGTTTATTTCATTGTGGATATATACCGATAACACACTCCTATAACATTATTCTTTTTTTTCTTCTAAATCTATTCTTAAGGCTATGATGTTATTATAGCAATGTTGTCTGATGACCTTTTTTATTCCCCTCCCCCCAATACTCGGTGTAAGTTTTCTATCTGACTTGTAAAATATTCTAGATCTGAAAAAAATCTCACATTTGAATGGTTTTCACTTCATGATTATGTCTTATTGTACATGTATTTATGACCCTCGAAGTGCAAATGAGGATGTGGCAATGTTTCGCGGATATTATTTAATAGTGTACCCGGGCCATTGTGTTTGGTGTCACCTTATAATCAAAATTGCACATGTAGCAAACGGTTGTTATCGGAGTCGACCCTCTATTTGCATACTTTCAAGAACATTTTCCACACATAATTATTTATGAGCACTGATGAAAACGGGTACAACATCGGCTTTCAAAATAACCTTATTGGGGCTAATCGAGTACACATTCATTTTTTGATTCAAAACTTTTAACATACGCATCCACGTGTTTGTGAACGTAAAAATATGAAAATTCTTCGTGAAATTGCATGCTTATTCTAAGAAATCTACCTCTCCTTTCAACTCCTTCAGTGTCAAGAGAAGCTGTAATACAGAGCCTATTGGGTCCAGTAGACCGTGAAGTATGTATAGTCTCATAGTTCAGGCACTTTGGCAAATTTTGGCAAGGGTTCGTGTTTGCAAACTATTATCAACGAATGTACTTCGTATGGTTATTCTGTTACGGCGTTTACATCTGCCATAAAGTCATTATTTCGTCATTTTCAGACTCACTACACGATACCAGCTGGGTTGTAGGGTTCGTATAGTGTTATTCTGTTACGGCGTTTACTTCAATCTGTCATGTCTGGTGAGACAAATGAACCAGTTGTATTTGCTTTTGGTATTGATGTCAGCGTGATGTCTAAGCTAATTTAATTTCCCGATGTCTATTCTGATGTTTATTCTTTCTCGTTAAAACTTGCTTTCACTTGATCATAAAGCAGAGGATCTTTTGAAAAGGATATTTTATCTTTTGACTTATAAATAATACAACTGGTGTGGCACAAATGAAAAACAGGTTTATTTTCCTCAATATAATGGCAGTCGTGGCATTTATTAGCCGTTAACATTTTCAAAACTGTAATGTTATTATCGAGGAGCTAATAAACAGATTTCAAGAAGTTAGTGTGGGATCGGTATTTTTATCCTGGAAACGTTTTTTTCAATTTCAACCGATTATTCAGCAAAAAAGTGATGTATCGCTCCATAAAGGTGAGGTTCATCCTGATAGCAAGTTGGTAGTAATAGATGCAGAAAAAAACGAAAGGAACAGGTCGTATTCATATTTCTATTCAACCCCTGTATGGAAAAATCTTTTCTGTCATTAATAACTAAGAAAATGACAGTTTATGAAATTTCAGTACAGAGAAAATTGGAGAGGACCTCGCAAGATACGTCACAGTGTTTCGCTGATGACAACTTCACAACAAATTTTATTCGGATATTGTTCTAAATGTCACTATTTCATTTTTCGGCTTTTATTAAAAGAAAACAATTTGACGGCAGTATCCTATTAGTAGTTCCCCTAAAACTCTCGATAATTTAGGAGGAGTCGTCATATATCACATTTCAATCTAGAACATCAAACTTATTTCAATTTAATTGTCAACATTTTTTGGCCAATGTTTCTTATTATTGTTTTTTTTAAACGAAAATAACCCTACTAAATGTGGATATAAGATTGCAATGTAACTGCATGATATATAAGATGATGATATCTAAACTGAGTATTATAAAGTGCCTTGTTCACGTTCTAAGTTTTAAGTGATTTATCCCTCGTAACCAGAGACTTTACAGAATTTATAAAACTGTGTCCGAAAAATCAAACGTTTAGATTTACTTTTTTTAAAAATGTATTCATTGTTTTGTGTTTTAACTTTAAAACACGCAAAAAAAAAACTTTCTTATTTGATGCGAAGTTTCGATTGTGGATGTAGTGCCTTGATGGTCTTTTGAGAAACAAAATGAATCTCGTGCACGCAAATGGCCGACTCTTCCTTCAAAATCTTTTTACCATGTTTTAACTTTCCCTCTGTCTCCTTCCTTACTTCTGCTTCTCGTTCAAAAGTCTTCATCTTTAGCATTTTTTTCTCGTTTACATTCCTTGCTGAAGTATTTCTTTTCACCTCCGCCCTGCATGTCCTTTCCCTTGGTCATGATGACTTTCTTGTAAAACACCTAGCCCTGAAGACAAACACACCAGACAGAGGAGGGCTGTTCGCAGGTCCACTAACACTTTTCCCCTCTCTGGCCCTGTACATCCATAAGCTTTGTCTGAACGCATTATTTCGCTCTCTGGGACTCGACTGTTCAAAGTTGAGAAGTTCACAAGGTAGGGTTCAACCTCGCCGAGTACTCCAAGTTCGGGATCTTGTTTCGTTAACCTGGTATAAGAAAAAATGAGGTCGCCACGCTTTTCTTCCTGGGCATCATGAGCAAGCGCTTTCCTTAGATCCGAAACTTAAAAGAGATGGATGGGGAATAGTGGAGTAGGCTACATAGCCAGACACTATCTAAGAATGAAAGTTTATTCTACTGCAAATCATCAACCGACCGTGACGTATTTTATGGGCGTCTGTGTCCTGGTCTCATACATGTTTTGGAGTTCCGAAGGACATTTTTTCTTTGAACATTTCCGTCAGATACCCATAGAAATTAATAACAGAACAAAACCTAGCAACAATGAATTATGGCATCAGTCTGAAACAAGGCTAAGTTTAATAGTCCTAGATTTCTAGGGTAACAAAGAAGTTGAACCAATCTCACGTACGCCTCGCACGACTGCCACGCTTTTTGAACTCCTGGAGCTGTTCGCAAGATGCTTCACCCTACTTCTGTGAACTGTAACTCTTTGTACTCTGATATCCTCTCTAGCTCTAGATCCTCCCCTTTCTCACCCCCTTCTTTCTCTTTCTCTATCCTCTCACTCTCAGAGCCTCATTGTTTCTGTGATAGTCGAATACACTAATTGCAATGACGACCTTCGTCATTGCCTTGTTTTCGTTCACATTCTGCCCCATTAATATACTTATCCTTATCGTCCAAAAATCCTATTCGTTTTGCAAGTAGTGCTTGTCCTTCCTAGTTAGGTACTTTACTCATGCCCTTTTCCTTTCAAATTTCGTAGGCATCATCTCAAGCATCTCATCAAGGTCACCTACTTTTTCGATTTTCGAAATCACTCATGCATGACCGTCCAGGCGCCATTTTGTCCGTTTCTGGTCCATTTTAAGGCCTTTCTTTCTTCCTTCCTATCTCCACTATCCTAGATCCTACACATTTCTAACAAATTCCTCTAGATAGTCTAAGAGATGTTCTTTTATCTGCGACATATAACCTGACCTTCATAATGCCATCTTCGTACTCAAAATTCAAATCTAAAACTGACTCGGTCAAAAATCTTTAAAATTCTTGAAAAATTGACCCCTAAAAATCTAAAACTGCCTTAACTTTCTCATATAAATTTGGTTTTATATTTAAATTTCACAGTATCTTTATCTGAAAATTGCAAATAGCCATGCCAAATTTCACGCTCCAATGATTCTGCAAAACATAAATAGCGCCCTCTAAAGTTCTGGGAATTGGCTTTCTTTCTTTGGCCGTATCTCCATAATTGCTTGGCAGACCCGTACCCTTTTGGGGATTTAGATACTTGAAGATATGCCCTTTCCAGCCATATACAAAATTATATACCCTATCACTGACCAAATTTGAGAAAATTGCCCTCCAGATTCGCCATTTTCAAGAAAATTCCAAAATAACTTCAACTTGCTCTAAAATGGCAATCGTTATACCTACATCAATGAAACTTGACAGAAACATGTATCCATATACGTGACAACTGTTTGCTAAGTTTAGTAAAATTCGAATATGTCAGCGCAAAGTTATAGCCCAAAATGATGAATTTAATATGCATTACGTAATAGCGCGTTTTATGCGTGCAATACATTGCGCGCAAATAACAATGGTTTCAAACTGACCGCAATGAAGTGCCCTTTCGAATTATACCAAGTATAGTATATGTTCACACAGAAAATTGAGAGTAAATCGCATTTCAACAAGGGTCACTATACGAATTCCGCCGAGTTTCCGCCCGATTATAACACTTATCGGCCACGACGTCATTTTTTCAGACTATTTTTCGCTCCCTAAACATCCTTTTTTTTCCTTGAAAATTTGCAATGACATTTCGAGTTGCAATACGCAGGGCACCTTTTGGCCGGATTTTTGAAATTAGTCAAGGGGGCCATTTAAGACGTCATTTTGTCCTTTAAATCTATTTTACATCACATGTTACATCACATGTTTCGATAGGATTATCATAGGGGGAAAAAGAGTGGTTTACAATAACAACCATGAAATTTTCTTTCTAATGATACCAAATACGGCCCATAAAGAGACATAAAGAGAGAGAGAAAAAAACAATTTAACTCCGGTCATAATACAGATCCTGTACGTTTTCCGCCCATGCATTACACGCATTGTCTATGGGGCATATCGGGTTCACGCTTTTGGCCCCCAGAACGATCTTTATTGCAATGACAATGACGCACCAAACCCCATTGGTTTTCGCACACAGTGCTTGCGAGCCCTTTCTAGGTTCTTTCCCCTATCCCTATTTCTTTCAAACTTCGTAGGCATAGTCCCTTCCATCCCACCAAGGTCACTGTTGAGGCCTTTCTTTCGCCCTACCTATCTCCAATATCACAGAAGCTACATACTTCGTACAAATTGCTCTGGGTAGTCCGAGAGAAGCTCTTCGTTTGACACGTAGAAACATGGCGTCATTGCACGCACATCGTTGTGACACGATTGCATTTCTAGTTCGAGTAGTTTTCCTTCCCTTCCACTTCTTTTCTGGAATTCCAATCTTTTTTGTTTATAGATGGAACGATAATAATAATAATAATAATATTTAATTTTTATATAGCGCTTAATACGAATGTCTCTAAGCGCTTTACAAATATACGATGTCTTTGATAATCCCATACTTTTGAGAAATTTCACTGCAGATTATATAGCAACCAAGGCACCCACAGTATGTTTTAAGAACACAAATTTGTTATAAGTTTGATTTTTTTTGTTGATTTTGTTGATTTTTTTTTTTTTTTTTTTGGGGGGGGGGGGTTGTAATTTCACAAGTTTTCATTTTGCATTTCAGTCTGCATTTATTTTTTATTGACAAATCAAACACAAATGTTCAAACAACGATACTAATATATAATATAACTGATTCACATAAAATTTGACAGATACAAAAACATAGGTATAATTAAAAACTTGAAAGTATGGAGGTAAATAACAAAAAAATCAAGATAAATGCAGAGGCCAACAATCATAAGCATGAATTCCTGATTCGATAGCAACAGGAAATAATGAGTTTCCTTTCATGCGGCGGTAATAATGTTTCTACTTCTGAACGTTTCTCATATTCAAATAAGGGTTTAATCATTCCATGAAATGTGCCAAAAGAGAAAATGGATCTGATATTTCCGTCCTTAAAAAGTCGGACATCGCCTCATCCGATGCCCAAGAAATGTTTTTAAAGGCCATTACTCCGGAAGATTACCGCTTTAGTTTCGATTCCGATGTTTCGTCTTTTTGAGGGTAATCAATCGAGGCTAATGTATGGATTTCTACTAACGCGATATCTCTGACATGGTCAACGTTTATTCAAGTGTGTTCCGAGAGCCAAGCAATGGTCATTCAGATAAACTGGATTGAATCTGGAGGAAAAAAACCGGGGAGGCTGTCTTTTTCTGCTTGAAATAGAGTAAAAGTCCTGCGATTTGTAAATCCCTTTGCAGAATAGCTTTGAATTGAATCTTTGATATTAACATAAAGGAATAAATGCAATGTTGTTAAAAGGAATTTAAAATGCTCCTTGTTTTGCAGATTATGACAAATTGATACAATATGATAATGCCCTAAAAAATGTCACTGAAGTGAACAAAAATAATAGGAAACAGATAAGATAATAACTCGTCTCTTCTGATAAATTCATTTGTGGTGATAATTCAGTATTATCCATGCTGCCAATTGACTGTTAACAACTTAGTTATTCATACTTTTCATTTTTTTTCCTAACTCGAGAACGAAAAGTGGACTGGTTGAATTAGAGCCTTCGAATATTTTTAGATGTAATTATCAAGAAACAGAAATCGGGACAAATACATCTTAACATACTTAAGAAATAACAAAACTTGGTAAGGGTATGAATAATGTAGTTGTTTACTGTATACAAAGAAGACGTCAATCTATCTGGGCTGTTACGTCAGCTTCTATGTGCAGTGGCAGTCCAACTGCATTTCTTTTCAAACTTATTTAAAAATATACGGAAATATATAATAGTCATTGACAAACAGATCTTCAATTATGTATATTATTCAATATGCTTAAGATTTGTTCTCGAATGCTTTTTTTTTCTATATCAAAACTTATGATTAAATTATTTTAAATCTGTTTGTCGATTAAAAAAAAAAAAATTGTTTTGTTAATTGTATATATGCAGATTATATGAAGGAAATAAATGTAAAACAAATCAAAATAAATGAGAAAGATAAGCTTTGTTCACACCAGAGACCTGTTAACAGAAAACACATTCTTGAACCTTGTTGATATGCAAAAACGTTTTTCATTACGTTCACTGATAAACAGAGCCTAAGTAGTAAGTACCCGGTGTATGGGTCATCACTCACACGGTCTCGCCCTTATTTCACAATTAGATTTTCCCGCCAAAATATAGGGCAATGGAGCATCGTTATCCTGTGGCAAGTCTATATGCTCTTCCTTACCTGTCGTCTGCTCAGTGCAGTCGGACACGTTATATCGTCCAACGTCTTAAGTTACCTGGCCAACGCTAATATTTTGGCCGCAGAAGTGCCCGCGCACTTGGCGTTCAAGTTTTGACCTAAATTCCAAGGTTTGTTCTCCCACTTCACGCTGTCTGTCTGCTCGTCCGCGTTCCAGCTCATCTTGATTTGCATTGTTACGTTAGATTCGGAAAGGCCTTCTTTGGACGTAACTGGGGCAGAAATTTCATCTAGGCCTCTCACGATCGGCCGGGAGAATGCCCGCAGGTTCGTCGACGTGAGCACGCGACTTGCACTTGGTAACATAAATGTTGTTTTTTAAACCTGCGGAAAATTTACTTTTTTTTTAAAGTGCGGCGGGTACCCTTGCTGCTATTATTTAAGTCATGCTGTATTAGTAAATTTTAGGTCTGTCTTAAGCCTGAACACACTCTTTGCGATCTACCTGCGATCCGATTTTCGAGAAAAAAGGGCAATTATGTCACGGTTAGATATATAAATGTAAACAAACATCTTTTTCTTCCTGATGTAATTTGTCTAAATAATAATAAGAATACTAACAACTGCACTTTTAGTGCATTTAAGCCATCTAATCAAGATAAAGCCGAATCGGCTTCAAATCGTAGACATTCGCAGTACTAGTATGACGTCACTACGATTCTGAGCCAACTCAGCTATTACTCTTCTCAGGAAGCATAAGAACCCTCGAAATTAAATTGTATTAATTATATGATTATTCAAATCAGCGATTATTTAGATTTTAGAAGGTTGAATGTTCCAATCAAATGATGTAGTAAATTCTTCAAAAATCGGATCGTTGTCGGATTATGTAGCGGGGTTTTACATGCTAACGTTGTAAATTGAATACTCTAGAAAATAAATACAGTAATGGAAAAGAGAGAAGAAAAAATGTAACACACATACCAAAACAAAAAACACCGTGGCACTCTGACTTGAGCCAATGTTCTCATGTTCTTCATCCACGATATCTGCCAGTCATCAGAAACTATAATAATGTTAGATATACGTCTCATAATCGCGACGAAGTGATTTAATTCTATTGGGATTACACAGGCTTCACAGATGTGATCGTGCAAGTAACTAGTTATTATTAACAACAAATAGGGATACTGTTACCTAGACCAGGGAGAGGGGAATTACATTCTCCCTGCCTAAACCATGAATTTAATTTCTGCTGACGTATAGGCACGTCCTTTTAATAATTGTTATTGAATGTTTTTGTTCATTATGAGTGATTTGAAAGTATTCCTATCATAAAAATTGAACTAAAAATGTTTGATTCATAACTTATATATATCCTCTATTACTGTTCTTGTTAAAAAAAAAATAATAATAAATCTTTATTCAGATAAAATCACGGATAACATCGTACATAAGTATCCATAACAAAGCACTTAATCACATGTTTAAATGAGATCAAATCAAATTATATATCTCTATTTACTTGTTCTTGTTGTTGAGATCACATATCAAGTTTCCATTTGATTTTTTTTTATATGGAATAAAAGAATAGATTCGATTGAATTGAAAAGATATAATGAAGAACCTTGAACATTTATCGTAATGGTGCTATGTTAAAATGGGAAGAAAGTAACGGTAGCTTTGGGATATTATTTATGGATGTTTAGAATCTTAATCATTTCGGTTTAAAAACAATCACTCTGACACCGACAAAACCTTGCACGATAAAAGCGCGGGAAAGAGTAATGGTATGTGGAAGATATTATTTTTGGATGTGGGGAAAGCTCATGGGGATCGTCTGCGCAGGGTAACGACTGTCCCACGTGGTTGTTCGTCCGGTCTCATGGCACAGGTCTCATTAAGATTCCGTGCACGCCTTGACCAAGCTTACCACTGGTTCTACAAGAGCGACATAACATCTTAGGATGAAAATAACAGTAACATAAACTACGGGCAGAACCGTCGTAATTAATTACTTCTCTGCCCGACTTTTGTTATCATTCCTTCGTCTGTATGTGGTGATGTATTCTGATTTATTTCATTGTTTGTGATACAGTCGTGGAAGAGTTGGGGTTTATGGACTGCTGTTGGTTCATTTGATGTTGTTAATGAAACATTGTTCACTGTAAAGTGATGAATGTATGCTTCATGCCGTCCTAGATAGGAACCTAGGGGATCCACCCTCTCTATGGTGTAATATTGTAGACCTGGGCCCCATTTCACAAAACTTGTCATCATTGACAAATGACAGTTTTTGTCATAAGCTAGTGAAATCATTGCTTCTGATTGGTTATCAGCAGGTTTGTCACTGATTTTGTCATTTGTCATTTGAAAAAGGCTTTGTGAAACGGGTCCCTGAGCACTAATGTTTTTTTTTCTCGATATCACAATGTAGTCTTCTTCATCATTATTCATAAAGGACTCTAGGTGACCGGTAAGACGAACACCTTTATCATGTATATTTCTCAATCGCCATCCAAAGGTTTATACATGCGCTGCTACTACTTCTACTACTATTACTACTACTTCATCTTCTACTTCTACTACTACTACTACTACTACTACTACTAATAATAATAATAATAACATAACTGATATTATATCCTGCATCAAACATTTGTTGGCTTTTGATTGGTTGAGAGCTCGTCACATGACCAAAAATATTTGAGCTATTTTTAGAAAGTACTATATGAGAGTACTATTTTGGTTTACTATTTGAGAGTTGAAAAAAAATTGTGACCTTTTTGTTTTAATTGAATCAATTTTTTTTTTCAAATCTTAATTCAATGAAAACAAAATATTTTAAATCTTTTTAGATAAAAATTGACATTTTTTTTGTTCTAAATTTTTTTCTTCCCAAAAATGTTTTTTTTTTTTTTTTTTAAATAAATTTTTGATGCAGGATATAAAACAAATATATAATGCCTTCTATTCGAGGTACTGGTTAAACTATGGGCCTCGGTGACTCCAAAAGTACCATTTGCTTCGGGGCTGCGCCCCTCAGCAAAAAGTACTATTGGAGTCACCTCTTGCGCATAGTTTTAACCAGAACCTCTCAAGGCAGTGTATATTTGTATATTACTACACTGTCGCTCATAAAGGTGGAATATTTTTGTTTTAGCCCAATTTACGGAATTATTTCAAAAATAATTTAAAAATAATAGATCTAGATAATAGTGTACATTCTCAGATTTTATTGAATAATAATTTGCCAATGTGTGTTTTGCGTGACTGCTAAAGCATGTGTATGCTACTATGCTTATCAACTAGGGGACCTACGCCCTTAAGTCATAAATGATAGCAATGAGGATTAATGCCCCATAAAAGGGCACTAATATAGCACATCGACACGGTTTTGATCCTGGGGCCTCACAGTTACGAGGCCATGGCTTTTTCACTGAACGATGACGGTACGCAGCGGGGGCTAGGGTAGGGGGCAGTTTCCATAAATAATTTTGTTATGTTGGAGACCGGGGTAAAATGCAATAAATTATTGAAAATTGATTGCATTTTCTGTTTTTTTTTTAATTTATGGAAAGTGCCCCCTACCCTAGCCCCCGCTGCGTACAGTCATGGTTCAGTGACAAAGCAATGGCCTCGTAACTGTGAGGCCCCAGGATCAAAACCGTGTCGATGTGCTATATTAGTGCCCTTTTGTGGGGCATTAATCCTCATTACTGTCATTTATGACTTAAGAGCGTAGGTCCCCTAATTGATAAGCGTAGTAGCATACACATGCTTTAGCAGTCACGCAAAACACACATTGGCAAATTATTATTCATTAAAATATGAGAATGTATACTATTATCTAGATCTATTATTTTTTTATTATTTTTAAAATAATTTCATAAATTGGGATAAAAAAAATATTCCACCTTTATGAGCGACAGTGTACTACTACTACTACTACTACCAATATTAGTATTTACTTTATACATTTACATTGTATTATGTAGAAATATATTCTCGCTGTTTTTAATTAATATTTCGACAGGAGAGCAGATAATTACAGGTTAACGTATATGTAGAATATTTTAAACGTGTATTATAGTATTATATGCTATAGGAATGCTTGCGAAGTAACATTCCATTTATTTAGATCAAATATATAGTAGAATTTATTGTTTATTGATTCTTTGTTAGAATACGGTTGATTAGAAACAGAACCAATTGGACTCATGCAGAGAAAAGAAGATGGAGAGATGACCTAACATCATACATGGGAACGGCCGCTTGGACTAGGACAGCTAGAGACAGAAGAGAATTGAAATTTCATGAGGAGGGCTTTGTCCAACGTCTGGATGAACTATAGCCTGATAGATAGATAGATAGAGAAAAGAAAAATACAAAGATCATCCGAAATACAGAATATAGGAAGAATGTGGATAAAAGATCGCAAAAGGTTATTACACGTGAGTGACCCAGGATTGTATAGGTTTTTCATTTAGGAGCTTCGCTTTCGAATGGCATCACTTAGCGCCTTCACACACAGCACTATCCGCCACACTAATCACTGCTACGCAACTCGCAAGATAGATTTCGTCAGATGTTAAGAGAATGATGACTTTTCGAGCCGCTGAGCGAACTCATTTTAATAGAGCACGCCATTGGAATTCCTGGAAGGGCTTTCAGCCTCGACCGTGGTGAGGAAAGGAGGCAAACAACATTTCATCGGAACCAAGTTCATATGGGTTTATAGTGTGGTCGTTAATTAGTTTTCGTGGTTAAGAGATGTAGAATAACTAGTGATAGATTGAGGTCACGTGGTACCACATACACTAGTTGACAGTGATACGATGAAGGGTATTAAAGGGCAGAAGGGTCACGGCAGTAGCGTATAGACACGCATGCATAATAATTAACTTACTTACAGCTTTTACGAATCGATGGTGCAATTACATCAGCTGGTACCGATGTGCCAAGCTATTCGAAGGTTAGCAGTTTAAACCCCCCTTGAACAATTGGCGCCATGAATTCCACCATAGACTTGACCAATATAGCTAAATTGGCTCGATTAAGTTTACATGGTGGCACCATCGATGCCACATAACTGAACCCGTAGAAACCAGTTTATATAATGGGGCGTTCGACGCCAATAGAGTTTAACTGGTATGCGTCGGTTAACATGGTGGCGCCTTCGATACCACAGAGCTTAACTGTTAGAAACTAGTGTCATAGTGGTAGTGCCATTGATGCAAAATCGTTTAATGGTGGCGCCTTCGATACCACAGAACTTAACTGGTATTATAAACCAGTTTACATGGTGGCGCCATCGATGCCAAATTGTTTAATGGTGGCGCCTTCGATACCACAGAGCTTAACTGGTATTATAAACCAGTTACATGGTGGCGCCATCGATGCCAAATCGTTGAAGTGTGGCGCCTTCGATACCACAGAGCTTAACTGGTAGGAACCAGTTTACAAAATGGCGCCATCGATGCCAGAGCGTTCATTAGTAGCGGTTTTGATGCCACAAAGCTTAATTTGTAAGGAACCAATTGAAATCATGGCGCCATCGATGCCAAATTATCATTCGAGGATTAGAAACTAACACTTGATAAGAATTTCATATGAGCGTGAAGTAGTAATAGAATATCATTTTAAATTGTAGTTCTATCCGTCCACGTCTTTCTTCTTTGCAGTCGTGTCTGGGTCTGTGCGTGTAGCCTACGCTTTGACTAAGTAGGATTAAGTTATCCCGTGTTGGCATATCGACTATCACAAGGTCATGGCCCGAATCTATTAATACCGATCTTCTTTCAGGGGGAGTTTTGCGCTACAGAATGTGACTATCCAGAGCACCGAAACCTCTCGAGTGAGGAAGATCAAATCAGTCGGGTTGTGTAGTTGCGAGTAGAGTTAAAGACACAGCCTCCTTTCCATTTCGCTTTTAAATATATCATAATTATTACCAATTTTGTTTGAATATTGAATGATGATACAATGATAATTGTGAAAGATCGAATATAGAGAAAAAAGTTAACAAAACAAAGATTGTACATCAACTTGGGCGAATTGTTATAAACTGATGGTAAAATTTTACCATTTATCAGGTTTTGAAAGTATGACCATCATGAAATGGTCCATTGATATCTTTGAAGGTCATCATGGCCTTTAAAGATATCAATGGACCATTTTTGGCACGAGCGAAATGTTTAATGAAATACAGGAGGGAAGAAGTCATCAGTAACGTGTCATTTAAACAAGCTTATATTATTTAGTAGATCAATACATTATTACTCAAAACATGATGTGCATGATATGATACACGATATACATTTGTCCTTTTAGGGATTGACAAGGAATTTATACCCGAGATAAATTAGATCACTGTCTTTGATTATCCATCTCGTCATATATTCTCTAAGACTTTTAAAATGATGCGTACGTTGAAAGTTAGTTGTCTGTACGTCTTCTTTAGATATGGAAACACTTTACACCCTGGTATTGCTCTATATAATAATAACAATATTGGGTTCTTGTATAGTGCTCATGTCTGTCATACTTGACACTCCTGGCGTTCTCGATATATGTGTTAAATATGTATTTTTCCAAATGTATATATATGAAATTAAAAACTGGATGTTCGGATTTTACGAGGAGGGTGTTAAACCAAACTGGGCCCGCTAGCGATACGCCTAATTTGCTGAATTATGTATATCTCCTACGGATATAAAACAACCGGTAAGAATCCGTATATATGTTTACATTACAGTAAAATTTTGTGATTTATTTCCAAGATTGTCAAGAATTGGCTTACTATACCTGAGAAAGGTAGTTTTGTTTGTTAAAGTCTTTAAAATAAAATAAATCTGTTCGTATTCGCTGTCTCCTGTAGATATGAATAAACTACAAATTCTTGTATCGGTTTACATTGCTGTTTAATCTTATAAGCCTTAGAAAAAACAAAATGTATTGTAATGTCATGTTGATAAGTAACTTTGGTGAAAACACTTAAGCATACAGAAACGTTGGCGATATACCAAGGGTTATTAATAGCTATATAAGGAGAAAATATGAGACCATTTTTATCGCTTTCTAAGAATCAATGCCATTGATTCCAGATATAGTGTTTCCTCGCTTCCGTGCCGTGGCATGCAAAGCTTCATGTTAAATCACCCCAGTAGCTTATACCCGCGTGGCCCCGTCTACCGTCCATCTCGTGTAAGAGGTCGTGGTATGGTCAGCTCCGGTCACTCACATCTCATATTGTCATTGCACGCCGTAGTGAGATGAAGCTGGAGGCTATTTTGACAGCACTCGACGACTGTCCGAGCGTATTAACACAATGATGCATGACTCTGTTGACAAACTCTAATGTAGTAAATTACGCAATATAGAGATAGCTTTCCTAGGCTTTTAATCATGATGATCGGAGTCGTCTAGGTATCTGTCCCTTTGAACCGGAATTAATCGAGTATCTAGCTATTTCAACAACAAAAATATTCCCACTTGACATCAACCAAATGATTATTTTGATAGTTTTCTTGATATTTTCTTTGTAGAACTTTGACATTGGCTAGAGATTCGTTCGAGATGATTTAATACTGTCAAATCAAAGGAGACCAACTTATCTGTCAATACAGATATTCGTCAAAAGATGAAGTTCTCAAGTCACGTAAAAAAAAACTTAGGGCACGCCAGAGAGAGAAAGGGGTTACATCAGAACAATTGAATAGATAGTACAAATGTGCTTCCATTGGCTAACGAATTCTGGAAAGTATAGAAAGTCACATTTGATGACGTATATGTAAAATGAATATCACCTTTTATCTGTTTCTTCATAGTTAGCAAAATGACCTCCAAAAAGTACTATGCTTTTTTGATACTCAGATAAAATCAGATTGAATTCATTAAACCTACACATCTCAACCATCCTTTCGTTAGCGTTCATGAAAACAAAAAGTGAAAAGAAAAGGATTTCTAGGCAAACTATAAGTTTTCATTGAACTCTATTTCAACCTTGCTCATTCATCTTCATAAAAATGACAATAATAACTACACGCTCTAATCTACCGCTTTCCCAGTTTCCAAGTAACAGGTCAAAGCACGGATGAAGCATTTTCCAATCCGACGATTTTCTTGTTTTTAGGGAAAGTACACACACAAAATTCACCCTCATATTCACGCGAAATGTATTTCAGTTTTAGAGACACCATACCAACCGTTTGGCGGTTCTATACTCTCGGTGTTTACTCCCATAAATAAATTGATTCTTGGTTTCTCCGAAAAATGTGACTAACGGAGATGAGTCAAAATAGTTCCTTCATCATCGGAGTATCAATCAGAATCCTCTCTCTCAAGCATTATCCCTTCTATATAGTGGTCTTGATCATCAATCAAATACATGCAGGTCAAGAGGTCATTTGATCGACCAAATGAAAAGTTCTTGACCATCGTTGACCCTCTTTTGATTTACCTGTTCTTAAAATTTCTTGATAATGTTACAATAGTTATTTATTTCATTATCAAATATATTTACTTGAATTATTACATTATTTAGGTATATATTTATTTATTTATTATAAATAAACCTTAATATTTATTTATGTATGTAGGCTATATATATACATACTCATTTATATACTCCAATTATTTGTTTTCTTTAATTATTAATTCTCTATATCTATTCATCTGTTTATTTTGTTATATGTTTGTTTTATTTCATATTTTTAGACGACGTATGATTTTGTTTTAGGATTATGAATGTCATTTTATTTACTTGAGTAATTTTTTACCTCTTTGGTAGTGCTACTCACACGATTTGCATTTTATGGTCAATTCGTCTCACAAAATGAACTTCTTTCCTTTTTTAACACTTTCTCCTTTTATATGCCATTGAATAACTTATTCGTTATTTTAATCGTTGCGAATGGATTTGTAAATAAATTTATAAAAGAACCTTCTCATGCCTAACATGATGTTATTTCGTATTTCGTGGTACAGTACTAAGTAGAGAGCATCGAAATTACCTTTTGTATTGAGAAATAATACACTGAATCAGAATAAATACACTGAATCAGATATTACTTTCCCCAACACCATTTAACTTTCAATGTCCTTAAAATCATGATAACAATGACCGAATATTATAGTAGAATATTAACAGAATATGCATGCTATATACAATTTTCACTTTTGAGCACTTCCGATTAAAATGAGAATCGCAGTTGTAGTGAAAGAGCAACTCTATTCATGGAAAATATTAATTAGAATAGGTTAAATAGCGGTCACCGAGATGGTCGATAGTAACTTCAGATGATGACTGACTTGCTCTATTGCAAATATGACGCACCCTACCAGTTGATATCTGCATGAAATATAACAATGGACGAATTACATCTCGCCCGAAAAACAATCCTTACTCGACGTTGAAAGTATCGTAATTGATTACACATGATGACTGATTCAATGGTTGGAGCTCCACGCGGTAAAAGACCTTTTTGTTACTCAATATTTCCGCCACGTAGCAGCATCACCCTTTTCCACATGACTAACAGTAGCTTTTGCGCACGTTTCTTGGAAACGTCGTTTACTCTTTCGCCCGGCCAATTTTGGCGCGCTCATATTACCGTCTGTATTAAACGTGTGGTTGCGAAATGGGTAGCGGTCATCGCCCTTTAAAGGGATCGTTTAACAATGTTAAATCTGAGATACACGGCCCTACGCGTTATCAGTGTCTGTGATATGCAGGGGCGGCGATCCCGGGGGGGACGGGGGGGACACGTCCCCCCCTCAATTTTTCAAGGGGGGGATCGTCCCCCCCCTCAAAATTTTGAAAAGTGCAAAAAAAAAGTGTATAGCAAATACTGACTATAAAGACTGCAACAAACTTTGAGGCTCTGGACGGCCCAAGAGTGCAGCGTTTAGACGAATAAAAGTGCAAAATCTTCTCGCTCGGGAGCTACGCTCCCTCGCATAATATTTGTTAAACTGTAAAGTAAATATTGTAGAAAAGTGAAGTGTGAAAAAGGTATATTGTTTGTTTTTATACTATTGTTTTGCTAATACAAAAAACTGTAAAAAAAAAACCTGTAAAGGGGTAATCACTTTCGTCATCTTCACCCCTCTCGTTCACTATATGCTCCCTCGCACTGCATGGCGTAATGACGGGGGGGGGGGACTTGATGGCAGTTCCCCCCTTATAAAATTCAAACGTGGTTTATTTCAGCAACAAATGTTGCTGAAATGGCATGGTTTTTCCCGGAGCTTCCGGGGGCTCTGCCCCCTGAACCCCACCAAGGGGCCCTAAGACGGGCCCCTGGTTGCTCATCTGACCGTAATTAAATGTCTTAAAATCCTAAGCTTACAGGGGCTCCGCCTTAAGGCGGCCCCTGGATACTGATCTGACAGTTATTAAATGCCTAAAAACCTTGAGCTTCAGGGGGCTCTGCCCTCTGAAAGGTAACCAGGGGCCCTAAAGCGGGCCCCTAGATGCTCATCTGACCGTTATTAAATGCCTAAAACCCCTGAGCTTCATGGGGCGACGCCTCTTGTCCCCCGCCAAGGCTTTGCCCCTGGACCCCACGCCAATTTACACTCCACTTGCTTCGCTCGTTTTGCTCTACCTGCCATGGAAAATCCTTTAGCCCCCGTTCCGCGGGGCCTGCATGTACCATGTAAGAGTGGGGGGGGGGGGGGTGTGCGGATTTTTGCTCAGTTTTTGCTCAGTACGCCACTGCTCCCCCGTCCCCGGGATTTCGTCCCCCCCGGTCATGAAGAGAAATCGCCGCCCCTGGTGATATGGTGTAATATTGAAGCCCTAAACAAATTCGTTTAAAAATGATCAAGAAGTGCCTCAAAAAAGTAAAAATCTTTGAGTGACCGGTTTTACCATACTCTTTTTCCCCAATAAACTGTAGTGTTATGAAAACCGTCAGGCGAACGGTTTTCAAAATTTGTAATTCCAATCATAAATATCTTGATAATCAGACAAGCGATCGGCTTGTAAAAGTCATGGGGTTCCTGACTGACCTAAAGGTTTATTATTATCATTGCATCATGAGCTAAATCCAGAATTTTGTTTCAGAATCTGAGACAAAGTTACCGGATCCCTTTAATGAACGTCAGACCGCCAGTTATCACCATTCCTCCTCGCTAGTCGCTATGGACAATATTCAATAACTCACGGATATTTTACCCTTTCTTCGTAAACATCAAGCTTATTTATGACTTAATGACTCCATAGAGACACTTTCAAATTAAGAAATAATATTGATCCTTAACAAAATTTATATCTATTATTCCAAAGTCGCTATTGATCACATTGATCTAGAGTTTTAATTGTCAATAATGCTAGTGTTTATCGAGCATTATATCATATAGTTAGCGGTATCCAACAAAGTAACATGAACATTTATCCCGAGTGACTTTAAAAAGGGATATTTAGCAATATTACTCGTCAATAAATAAGATTGTACCTCTTTGTGTGTGTGTGTTCATGCGAATTATACAGTGCGTCCCAGAAAAAACGAAACCGAGAACTATCGATGTTTTATCATAACTTATTCACAACCATAATTAATGAATGATACATATTTGGAAAGCTTAGAGTCTTCTCTTTCAGTTGATGCTACTCAGATGATGCATATTTCACGCATGAGTGATTAAAAGCAATTTGAAGGAAGGAAACCAAAAAGACATTTGGCGGGCGGTATCTGAATTTCGAAGAAAAATTCACATTTTCTAGAAAGTTGAGTTTTTGCCCTTTCATATAACACCTCAATCAGGAAAAATAAGCGAGGAATAAGAAAGTTCTGTTTTTTTTTTAAAGTAGTCCTTACATTTTCATAATTTTAACAAACGAATTCGTTTTCACTGGGTGCCTGCCGTAGCAAAAAGCAGATTTGACAAAAGACTTAACTCCGTTTCGTTGACAATCAGCCATGCATGAAGACTCTCGTCTACGGCTGATTGTCAACGAAACGGAGTTAAGTCTTTTGTTAATTTCGTTTATTGATACGGCAGGCAGCCAGTGAAAACGAATTCATTTAATAACATTATGGAAATGCAAGCACTACTTTAAAAAAACATAACTTTGTCATTACTCGCTTATTTTTCCTGATTGAAGTGTCATATGAAAGGGCAGAAACTCAACTTTCTAGAAGTGTGAATTTTTCTTCGAAATTCAGATACCGCCCGCCAAATGTCTTTTTGGTTTCCTTCCTTCAAATTGCTTTTAATCACTCATGCGTGGTTGTGCATTCATTTGCAAATATTTGTCTCATTTTTCAAACGCAGCTAGACGACCAATTTCACAAGTTTCCTCTGAGAAATACCCCCCCCCCCCTTCCCAGCCCAAATGAAAAACAACTAAATTAACAGATTATTCATAGTCGCTCATTGGCTCTAACCTTTATTTCTTTGAATAACTATGGATAGTCCTAACTGCCATTAGTCACTAGCAGTTATTGAAAATGTGTACATTGACTGCTCGCGTATTTTTTAAATATTTGTTGATATTGAATCTGAATCAAACAATGGAAAGAAAAACTCAGACTGAGCGTAACAGAAAGAAAGAAAAAAACATATTAACGATTAAATTACATGTTGGAAGCCAGAAAGTTATGAGTTTAATCTCCGGCTCGTGGCTGAAGAAGTAAATGTCATAGTGAGACATAAATCATTACAATACCGCTTCAGATTACAGTATTATGTCGATGGGATAGAAAACATATCAAAAACTGAATTTCATATCTTGACAACTTTATCCGTCTGCATTTAATCTTGCCAGGGGGGGGGGGGGTGTTTCATAAAGATGTTCATAAAGTTACGCATGACTTTACGAATGATTTGAATATGAAGAGCTAATTGGGATTCTCAAGTCCTTTTAATTGCATAAGCTAAAATTGAAATGTGCAGATGTAGATTAACCTTATCATTATTAACAAAACATTTTAATGCAAAGCGTGTTTTTGGCTACAGTTTAATTGAGATTATGGGAAATAGAGTCACACTTTGTTAAAATGTCAGGAAAAACTTTGGGCATCCCATTCGGCTCTTCATATTCAAATCATTTATAAAGTCATTCGTAACTTTACGCACAGCTTTATGAAACACCCCCTAGGATCTATGCACTCATACACTTAACTGATATCTGATGCCCTCTGTACGCAAGGCGTCTTATTAATTGCGTTATTACAAACGCTAATTTAATTAGCGCATACGCCAATAAAAGCAGTGTTTTGTGGCCTTGGGGGTATATAAGCTTTAAAGCGGCGACATTTTCCTAACATGTCATGTAAGAGTGACATTGTTCAAAGGTGATTACAAAATGAAGCTAGTTCAGACACTGCGTTGATTTACTAGCGTATGCGCTAATTATCTTCACAGGCTCCATTAGCGTAGGCAATAACGCAATCGAAATGACTACTCGCGAGCAAAGGGCATCATAGACAGTGATTTCCTGTTTTGTTATGCCAAGTGCTTTCACGTTTTGATTGTCCTGATGTTTGCCAGTTTATTTGACAGTTAATGTCATAATGGTGATGTGGTTCTAGGTCAAAAAAGCGTACGTGTGCCTCTTTATTGCTATACTGTCGATAATACCAGGGAGGTGAGACTATATACAGGGGGCCGCCGATAATAACTGACGCCCTTGCCATTAACGTGATCAAAGCTTCCCTCCGGTCGCTGACCTGTTGTTTTGTGTACATTAATCATTGCATTCATCGGAGCAGCATACTACAAAGCAGAGCGATTTTGATTAGGTTGATGTACTGTAGCTTTGCATGCATGGAGAATGAATGCTAGAATGTATGGTGGCCCAGAAGGAACATCGCGAATCATGAACTTTGTTGCGAAATTCGCGATAAATCGAATATTTTGTCGCGAATTTTATATAAAACAAAATTCGTGATTCGCGATTTCCTTTCTGGTCCACCATGAATGGGGGTAGTTAACTGAAGGGCGGTGATACACACAGAGAAATAAAAGGTGTTCTTGGGGAGTAAAACGAAATTGTAAAAATAGGGGCGCCTCTTATTACACCTTTTAGGGAGTAAAACACGGAAATACGCAAGGGTGTACAGAATAGTCATTTGAGCCTTTTTGAGGGGTGTAATTTTACACCCTTTTTTAGTCAGACGAGCTCTGATTGGTCAATATATGTGTCTGTTATGAGTACATATGCGCATGCGCTACAGCAGTGGTACATCGTGTCGATATAGGTACTGCCAAATGAAGGAAAATTTGCATAATTTACATATTTTAGTCATGTTGGGGGAATTATCATGTTTCATTTGGGCATAATAATCGTGTGAAAGTTATCTGATCAAGAATAAAGGGTTGTACCGAAGGTTATATTATATTTGATAATTTAATGAAATTAGCAGAAGTGTTGTTTTACTAACTAGTAGTACATAATTACCTTCTTATACGTGTAAGTATATAAAGGGAAGATATTTGGAAAGGCAGTGTTGTGTACATAGGTATTTCCACTACATTTGATCCGATACGTCCATCCAGGCCAGCCTCACCGAGGCTAACTTTAAGTTGGTTCACAAAACTTGAGATTCTGGTCTGATGTCTTTAGAACAGTGAAACGTAGACAAAAGGATGAGAATCAGTGACCGTTAGGTGATTACGAAGCATGGATGATTGATTGCTCGAGGGATGATCATTATTGGTTGATGCTGTGCACTAGTAGATTTACTCCCCACAGGGTATGGAATCGATCATATGGGTATAAAATTCAAACCGACGCGTGTAAATTTGAACCCATTTTTCATGAAAATGGAACCAAAAGGTGTCAATTAACGATGAGGAAGCACGGAATACTTTATACAGGATGTAAACATTTAAAAACTAAAATTGATAATAAAATAAAATGAAGTAAAAATTTAAAAAAAAAAAAAAAATTATAACTCCCAGGGACATTTGTGTCGAATTTATCTAGTTTCCTCTAATAAACAACTGCTTTATGGACTATTCAATTTACTAAGAAAAAGTTGTCTGTCAATATGTTTATCTTTTTTAAAGGTATACACAATCACAATTACGTGCTATCTTTAGCATGGCGTGGACCGATTTCCATTCTGGCAGTGAATTACACTTTTTTTATCGTATTAATAATGACGTCACCTATTGAATGATGACGTCGTTCTCTTGAAGGTAGAAGGCTGTTGCTATGGCAGCTATATGTTATCACTGTTTTGGATGAATAGAGTAAGTGCGCGTTTCATGTATAGAGTGATTTTATATCGAATTTTACACACCATTTTAATACAGAATGATATCTTGCAGATCTTAAAAGATGAAATTGAACATAAAAATCAGGACGTAGACAAGTGAAAAGATTACAAATATACATTAACGGTGATATGATATAATAAAAAGAGTACTTTGAAAAACAGAACAGGAATATTCAAGAATTGTATACAAAACCTTCAAAAAAATACGTTTAAAAGATTAACACCGTGTAAACCTTTAAAATGGGTTACTAAATTTACAATAAACCTGTTGCTACATCCATAGCGGTAAAATGATGTTCAATTGTTACTGCAGTTGGACGATTGTATCTCCGAAACATACTCCTAATTCAGTACTGTGAGTAGGTTTGTTTATCTTTGTGTTTACGAAAATATTAGCCATGTGACCTAAATAATACACACATCTTCTTTCATCTTTAATGTACTTTATAAGGAGAAAGAATTATATAGACGTTCATAATATTAGTTTGTTTAGTAGCAACAAAAATCATAACAATTTGATGAACCGATTGCGTACATGAATGTTTAAAAAAGCATGTGATATATTATGGGCAAGTTCACACTACGTTATCCCATACGTTATCAACCAAATATTAGATTAATGTCTGGTAATTATATTGAGTTGATATTTTCCATGGAGTTTGGATCACATCCAAAATTAAGCAAACAGCACTTTTGATGTCAATTATCTACATGTATGATAACAATGACATTATATTTCGCAATCTAAGGGACACTAAACACTTAGCTTTGCCCATTTACTTTGATCATATAACATTTTAATTTAAGTACTCTTACTTATGCCTTTTAGATGCATTGAATGGTTGTTTACACTTAAATCCACAAAGATTAGATTCCACATTTTATTGAATAATTTCATCTGTCCTTTCTTTCTTGTAGTACCGAAGTTACGTAAGAGAAGAAGAATTGAAGACGCCGAGTCTGCCACGCCATTGGCTATCGGATACTGGGGCAAACCACCAACACTAGAGGGCGCCAAATTCGATTTCCTCTGCATCCATGCGACTTTACGGTCGCTCAAACCAGATGGACCCACATTCAAAGAGGGTGAGATTGACGATATTATTTAATAGGTGATGTTACACTGCTTTTCACCAACCCTTTGCATGTATTATTCTAATACTACAAATCGTAACAGTTTTTTTTCTCAATGCAAATATGCTTCTGCCTCTGGCAGCCCCACTGCACTACTTGTAGCTTCTTGCTCCCTCTACCGTGTGTCTCAAAAAAAACGTAACACTTTTGAAATGGTTGCCAAATTGAGCATATATAATTTTATGAAAAAATGTTGATATGTATGGAAAGCTAAAGGACCAACCTTTCATATGATATGAAAAAATTAAAAAAAAAATCATGCTTCGATGGACAGTGTTCACTTAAGTTAGAGGTATGAAAATGGGCCTGCGCAGGATTTTTCCTTCCAATTTTGGACAGGTAAATTACTTGTAACTTACAAAATAAGGTCGATATGAGATATTCATGATCGATGGATCAAAAGGATATTTTGAATCAAAAGGATATTTTGAATACCTCGAATACCATTCCTTTTTCAGTGTTATTTATCAATCCCGAAACACCACCGCCCACCCCCCCCCCCACACACACACACACACACACATACACACACGTGCACACACACACACACACACATTAGGGCAGACATGACAAAAAACAAGTTAAATCTTTTTTTAAAAGATTTTCATGTTTCTTTTATTTCTTTCTTATTTAAAACTGCTTTGTTCATCCAAAATTGGAAGGAAAAATCCTGCGCAGGCCCATTTTCATACCTCTAACTTAAGTGAACACTGTCCATCGAAGCATGATTTTTTTTTTAATTTTTTCATATCATATGAAAGGTTGGTCCTTTAGCTTTCCATACATATAGACATTTTTTCATAAAATTATATATGCTCAATTTGGCAACCATTTCAAAAGTGTTACGTTTTTTTTGAGACACACGGTATATGGAAAAAAATGCCTAAGCGGTGCCCGTTGGTCCCCCATGTTCCTCTTTTTCTTATGTTAATTGAGAACTGAGTTGATGAGATAACCACCTGTCAGTGACTAGCAGGGTAGTCTAATCCCTCCTGGCTATACTAGTGCAGACGGGCTTTAAAACAAAAGAGCATGGATTCGAATATGATATGAGCAGACGACTAAGTCTACGTAAAGTGTAAAGTGCCCCTCTTTTGTTGCAAGACACAGCCTCCAAAAATATCTGTCCTCCAAAGGAGAAATAACATGTACTAGTTAACTTTTTTCTTCTTCTTTTATTGACTTTGTTAAATATAGTATCGACTAGAATATCGGTAAAAAAATTGGAAAGGCCTGTGAAAAGATTACTTATCCAAACGAGAAAAAAAAAAGGAATATATAACATAAAAGTAATTACATTTATAAATCGTGGTATTACTGTTAACGATTTATTTTGTCATGTTTTCATTCATATTTATCTGCATGAATTGGGTTTTTATACATTCTTCCGTTTAGTTTTTATGGTGGATTCTGGGAGTGACGTAGTGACAGCGCGTCAAGAGATCTTAAACCGGTTAGATCTGGAACTGATCGGTACAATCCAGAGCAGAGGAGTACATACAACCGTCGAGAAACAACTCTATAAAGCCATGCTAGTCATAGGCAATCATGAGGTGGAGATTGAGGTAATAAAAGCACGTTTAAAGTATTAACTGCCGACTCACATTTTTACTGCAGATAAAGTAACTCTTTTTAAACATTTCCGAATGAATACATCATACAAATACACGACAAATATTTTCTTTTTTATTAGAAAATTATCTGGTTAAAGAAAAGATTGATGCTTTAGAAACTGTTTAAATAATTGTTTTGATAATTTCTCGATTAATTTGCTTCTAATCGTGAATTGCACAAAAAATAAAAGATGTCGAGAATTTTGAACATTTTGCATTCCTCATAAAATAATTCTGTTTTCAAGGTTAATCGTTTTATATATCAAGCATTTTTATAAAATTTCTCTTTTTTTTTTTTTTTAAACATCGGTATTCGGTAAAAGATCAATATTTATTTCGGCGTGTGTGATTTTGTTAATTTTCGTCAGAGTCGGTTTGTAGGCAAAGACAGAACAGCTGACGGTACCTCTAAACAAACTCGCATCTTCTTAATACCGATACGCTTTTCTATATCATCGGATACTCTTTCTAATCTAATACATTTTTTTTCCTATCATCTTATATTCATTTTGTAGATTATGGCGGAACCATACGAGTCCATTGGAAACCGAGTCATGAGGCACTTTCGTCACGTGATAGACAGCACCGTACACTATTGGCTGCCCGAAAGCAGAGTAGAGCCTTCGGAAGGCATGACTGTGAGCAGCCGAAGTGACCCGAACACCAGCGGCGAGACTTCGGGCACACCCGAATCGGACGAAGAAAAAGCCGAAGAAGAAGAGGAAGAAGACGAAAATGAAGAGGACGATGAAGAGGAGAATGATGGCGTAGCCCCCGTCGGTGATGGCGCAGATGAAGGAGAAGGGGATGGCGGCGAGGAGGTGGAGGAGGGGGAAGAAGAGGAGGTGGAAAATGGTGCTCAGGGGGTTGTTGAAAATCAGGAAGACCCATAAGGGGTCAGAAAAGGCCAAAATATTGACGGGTATCGACTTGGATTAGTCAGCTATGTAGTCAAGATGAAGGGTGCCAAAAGTTGTTCATTTCATAACATTCACTTAAAATTTAACAACTGAATAAAGAAAGTAAGATTATAAGATATTTCTCTATCAAACCATCTAATAATAGTTCTGTAAGGGTGCTGCCCTGACTATAGGGTTTACCCTAAGAACGTGGCTTTGTTCGGCGTCTTATATCAAGATGGCAGATGATTCGCAAAGACTTTAATGTTGGGAACGCCAATAATTGAAATTGATAAGATAAGGATGGTCCCGTCCATATCAAAATGGTATTTTACGGATTATAGAGATTAGAAATGCACTAAAAGGCACTTGGTAGTATTAAGCTTTAGTTCTAATAAAATTAGGTGACAGCCGATAGGGCGTAACTTTAACAAGCAACACAGGTCAAGTAAACGCAAATACTTTGGGGCCACAATCATTACCAAACCGCTTTGAATAACAGTAACAGTTATACATTGGCAAATCTACAAGAGATGAAATATTTATGTGTGCTTAACAATTAAAAGGAGCAACAAAGTAAATAGATTTTTACGAATTAATAATTATGGAAATACCAGACAGTCACGGTCGTGAATTCTGAGGAACCCGATTTCCAGATCATGATGGAAACCAGGTTAATAGGAAACCTTGGTTGGAGATGGAGATGATTTTGATTTGCTGCAGGGCGGGCTTTGATGCCTGGATTCCCGGTACAAGCCTTCTACTGCTCTGTAAATGTCCATATCACCGTTGAATCTGCAGAATATAAAAAACTGAAATATTAATAAATCGGTTTATGAGCGGGAAACCAGTAAATACAGAAGGTGTTGATGATTTATTGCGATGCTAGCTCCCCTTGCCAAAATACAAATGTAATTGGTTGAAATTTGTCAGATTTTACCCTTCTCCCTTTAATAAAAGGACTTTTATTTTAAATATATTTACACTTGTAGGAAATGATTGGGTGTAAAGATATTTATAGAACAGGTGGTTGACGTTACTTTCTCTCACTTACTCTTTTTCCTTCTAAAATACTCTACAAACGAAACAAAATATTTCGATGATGTCACAAAATCATTTGCCTTGATTCACCCGTGCAAGGGTGTCGACCCTTGGAGGGAGCGAGGGAGGGCAGGGGGCAGTAAATTCGAAACAATAATTTCGGCTTAATTTGTATATTCTATGCTGCTTATACTTCGTAAGTATGCGTTCGCTCCCCTCCCCTATCGTGACAATGGATCGATGCCCCTGCCAAATTGGCAACAAAGCCCTATACTATGGGTATTTTTTTTCAGTCATATTACGAAGAAGCATTTATCACAATATATTTTCAAACTGTAAACGTTCAGGTATTTGTAACGCTATTAGCTAATCTTTGCTGATGACGGGTTTCACATGATGAGGTGGTGGGCTGTTAGTAGGATCGTCAATTTTTTGTATTTTTTTTTTATGGGGGGGGGGGGGGAAGGAAGGAGGGACGGGTCGTTGCTTCCAATAATTCAAGAATCATCTGCGGATTAAAGGAATCGTACTATCTGCTTAATCCTCCCCCGAATGCTGAAGATGGATCAATGCATTTTCTTACCCAAGAATGATCACCATTCCACAGTCACACCGACTTTAAACCGATCTATTTTGGGCCATTCGGAGAAATATACCCATACAATTCACCAATCAACGGTCTGTTGTCAGTCTCGTCGACGTGAACGGGGTATCAGTCTGTGACGTAGAGAAATCCAAGGTGCTCAAATCAAATCCCTCCAAGCTCTAAGGCCCGTATTCTACTCAAACTTTTTTAAGCCCGACGCTCGGCTGAAGTTTTTATTCGAAACCGGGTCAAGCAAAGAAAGTTTAAGAGTTTGAGGTTTACGTTTTCCTTTGATAAACATCGTCCTAGACCCAGAGTCATGTTTAAGCGAAGTGGTAGAATACGGACCTAAACGTTGAACTCACCGAATCAGTTCCCATCTTTCCCGCCAAAATAATTATGTTAAATCCTGACGTCACAGCCTGGGAAACTAACACAAGGTACACATTGATAAGGCAAGATACAAACGAGGTCTTCTAGCGAACTGTATTCGATTTTTGAAAGTATGATATCAACTACAATAAATATGATGTTGTATATTCTATACGTAGAACATTGATCAGTATTGCAACAGTGAGTGAGGTATAATGCACCGTTTCGCTTGTATATCGGGTATGTGAAATGTCAGTCAAAGTGGTGAAAGTGATTTTATTACCATTTTTTTCAAATCCTAATTTTATTCTGTAAAATTGATACGTGACAGTGTCTTTGGTGTTGAATTGGATTGTAATCAGTGCACTGTTCAAGAAACAGATGAATATCAAACTGTTTTGAATAAACTTAACAATGGATGTTGTACGCACACGATTTGATGTTAAGCCGAGCGCAAAGGATGCCAAAAGCTAGCATTCTGGAAATTGTATTTCCCGCACTTTTCGGCGCGTTGGTTCGTGATTGTGTGAACAATTTAAATTTAAGAGCTGGTTGATAATATATGGTGTCTTCTGTCATGTTCTGTGGAATATCGTGGATATATATATTTGAAAAACATCACCAATCATCATTATGCTCATTTCAAAGTTGAAAATGAGAATTCTCTGTCTGAAAATTTGTTCTCTGTTTGATATATCATATCAATGAATTCGTAATATTGTTGCGTCTATCACGTGACTCTACCTGACGGAGTGTTTGTATCACTGTTCATCATTTTGATACAGCTGGTTCCCTCTTATCACTTTAGAATTTAGTAGAATTTAGTATGTAAAATTCATGCCTAATCTATTTTACAAGCCAAAGAAACTGTGGGGTCATTTTACAAGGAGCCTTATATAATTTTTTTGAAAACTGTATGTTATTTAATGTTAGCTATACAAGTGGACTGTTGCATATACTCTCCCGTTTCGCTGATGCTGTACATTGTGCAGTGAGCTTGTTTGATATCAAATTGTATTTGGAAATTGTGAAGTGTACTCTGTCTCGGTGCAAAATACAACTTCCAAATTCTATCATGTTAAAATTGACAATAGCTTCTTCTTTTTTAAACACACAAACTGTCTGGTCTGGAAATATGCATATGTATGATATAGACCAATGCATTATTACATGATGAAAAATAATCAAAATAATATCAATGATATTTCGTATACTTACCGAGCATAAATTATGAAGAAAAAACGCGAACATAATATTATAAAATGATGCAAAACATTTCGCTCGTCACCCTTTTTGAAACTACCTCCACCAATTAAATAAAACAGTTTGTTTCAATTGCTAGTTATAACCAATGAAGATGAACAATATGAGCTTTATAGAGTATAATTCGGTTCAAATCATTAAATTGCAAATGATTTCACTAAACGACTCTCATTAGTTTCAGTTATGTATAAGTTGCGCTTTTTGTCACCAAACTATAAGAGCTTATAAAACCATACCAGCTGTAGTTCATGGATTGGTGGTGCCGTTTTTGGATCTAAATTTGTAATGTCACTCTTCATACCCTACACTGTCTATACCATTGCCACGTTTCGATGTGAATAGCCAGTCTTAAATGTGTCTATGTGGTTGTGTGTATCATACAAGAATTAATATATTCCACAGATGTGCTAATATATGAACTATTCATGGCATTTTGTATTTTGATGTTTCAACATTCTCCAATCTTTGAATACCTAGCTGTCTACAAGAGGAATATATTTATCCAACTGTTTATTACTTGGGTGTACATAATTCATTGCCTCTTTGATGTGGTGTATTCTGCTGTATGGACGTCAGTTTTTCAAGAATGATTGTAGAGAAATGCATGTCACAAAGTACACACAACATGCTTTCTTTAAATCTGCATATTCATATCTTTATCTGTAATGTTATGTTAGTGGAGGCTGGTTGTAAAATTGTACATGGGCTAAAACGCCGACAAATAGCTTTCCATAAGCTCTGCAGCCGCTATATGTAACACGTTATTTTACATTTGCTGTTGAGGTTTAACTCATAATTAACTTGTGAATTGCTGTTCTTGGATCAAATGTTGCTGCTTAGAACAGACATTGTCACGTTTTCGTCTTTTAGCATTCCATCGCGTTTCGATCCCAACTTGATTTAGTTTTTCCTTTTTTAGCCGTCTTTGATCATTTATAAAAGCGCTGATACAGTTTACTATAACATGTACTCGGATTTTTTAATCTTTCATTTGCTTGTTGTTTTTCATTCGGGAATGGTTGTCTATCAAATATCAGGATGCGCTTTCTTTTAATCTGTACAGGGGCTCGAATGCCGACAAATCTATTTATTTTTTATGAATAAAATGCATGGGATCTCGAGAAAGGCGTGTGGTTGTGTATTAGAAAGAGAGACATAAAACTCACTCGGAACTCAGGACGATTGTTTACTACTTCACTGACTCAAAAAAAGCGATGCAAATTGAATGTTTTCTGGATGTTTGTACTACAAGAGAATGCCTTGGAACTGAAATGGAACACAATTAGGTATTAGTATTATCATTGTTTTTGTTTATTGAAATACACAGATGTTTTGGAAATGTAGATATCATGAAACTGTTGAATGACTAGGTGGGACTACGATGAGGAGAGTGGTTGATTTTTGTAGTGTGTATCATTTTTATAGGAAGCTTTTGTAATTGTACACTATTAATACCATGCTTGTCGTTCAATCACTTCTTATGATGCCTGTATATATACACGGGATTCGTTGTCATGGAAATGATTTTTAAAAATCATTTGTAAGATTGTTATTGGTGATAGAATCTGGCCACAATTTGTGTTTGTTTGTGACGTCAAGGAATTGATCATTGGTGGAATATATTTTCCCACTGTTTACAACAAAAAATCTCCATGCACAGAATCAACGTAACAATCATTATTACTGTAATTATTACCATCAAAGAATTGTCTTTTGTTCGATCGTCCCTTTTAATTAATACTTGCACTTTACTCTATGTTATTCGACGAATATGGACACAAAAATTGCACGCTAAAATTTAATTATTCGTCCCTCATAGTCATTGCTTCTAACGTATAATTAATGTAAAACCGTCGTAATATTGTAGTAGCATTTTGACGCAAGACGGAAGTTTTTAATCGTAGTTAATATAGTAACTATTAAATGAGGATTGAATATTGTATACAATTAGACAGAGGGGTTTAAAATCGTAGTTTAAATTGCAGTGAAAATTACCATTATTTTCAAAATGAACAATACTTTCTTTTTGACAATCATATTTCTGTATTTGAAAGAATAGGATATGTTATGGTCAAAGATGTAACAGAAGGAGAATACATGAAGATGAAGAACATTAACTGTATACAAGCATAAGATCCAACTCTTATTCCACATAGTGTTAAGCGTACCGATATAAACTTTTTTTATATTTCTCCTCTATCGGAAGAAAAAAAAAAAATCGATTACATTTCTGTATTTATATGTTGAAATTATTTAAACGATTCTCTGTACATTAATTCACCAGGCACAATGAGCATGCACGGTCACAAAAATTGTATTCTTTATAATATTATTAAGAAGCTGGATTTTTGGTGTCTTGTTTATGGTTGAAGTTCTTCACTTATGACCAGTGGCGTAGCAGGGGTTCATTCCTTAAGGGGGCACTCGGGGCACCAATCTGAAAATGAAATTCAATTTTACAAGGCTGCTGATTGGGGGGGGGGGTTGCGGGAGGTGGTCCACCTCTTCTCTTCTCGCCCTTGTCCACTTCTCCCTTTCCCTCTCCCTCTCTTTATTATTTTCTTTTTCACCACTCGATTGAGGGGCACGTGCCCCTGGTGCCCCCCTTTGGCTACGCCACTGCTTATGACCTACTTATATGGCCGTGTGCGGATGGCAACAATGTGTGTGAAAATGCTGAGTACTGGATTATTTAAATGAAAGTGTGTGTGCATCGTATCAGTCCTGTCAAACAGTATTGTACGATATCCAAAGATTTTATCTAGAATGGAACAAGATCCGAGACTAAAAAGCAGACGAACGTTTGAAGAAATATATATGTATAGCGTAAGAATATGTGATTGAACAAGACAAGAGGTATGTCATGTATCAGATCTTAGACTTAAAAGTAGAGGGACGTTTGAAGAAATACATGTATATTGTAAGGATATGTAAGTTGGATTAAATTGATATTTTGTAAGATCCAAGCTTTTATCACTTTTAGTAATGACCGTCACTTGTTATGTTCCAAAACAGTTCATTAAATTGCTGGTATCACGGATGAATCTCTAACAAAAACAGGCTTGGGCGTACGGGCACATTTCTGCGAGAGTGCTGACACCTCTTGCCCGAGTATCAACTCTTTAGTTTCCATTAATAAAAACATAAATTAAAAAAAAACTCTTTAGTTTCCAAATTGTCTTCATGGGAACGAATTTGTCGACACTATTTGCAGTGAAAATTACAGATAATCCCATCCGGGCACCTCCTGTCGTCAAGACTATTAGGGCTGCGCAAATATGAGGTAATGGTTGCCCGAGTATCGGAACTTCAAAAATCGCGGGGGGGGGGGGGGCTAGTCTCTCCCCAAGCCCCCTCCCGTTCCTCGCCTCGTATGCTTACGAAAACACACGATTATCAATTAATGTTGGGCTCTCTTCAGACTAATAATTTGTCCATAATGAGAGCTTGAAAATTACAGATCATGGTATTTTACCAAGTTCTTGAATTATTTTTTGGTATGACCGAAATCGACGGGCTTACGTAGAAAAAAATTCTGTAAACGTTCAAACTGTACTTGTCATTCAGTAAAATGATCTAATCTGCATTTCAATAAACTGACAAAGTATGTTTAGTGACATCAATTCTGGTGTACTGGTCTAAATAAATTAAAGAGCTGAATGGTTGATGGGTAAGTTATGAAGGGAATTATGAAAGCAGTGTAACGGTGTTTAATGTTGACGTTAAAACAAGCTTTCTCGATATTCTTTTGAAATACAAATTTAATAGCCTTGACGTAGATTGTCACAATATTATGTAATAAATATTAATGGATTGTATATTGTATAGGATTTTCAAAGGTTTTTAAACGTCATAGTTAGCAGTGTTAATTTCAATAATAATGTGGGTTGTTTTTTCGAATTGCAATTAAATGTAAAGCAAAATAAAAAGGTCTTCATTGAACAACTACAATTGATTTAAGTGCACGCTGCTGGAGCTCTTACTGCTGCAATCATCTTCCATAGAGAAATGCGAAATGAAGTAAATGCCCACCATTCATTGTGTAGACTCTTGTATATGTTCAATATCGTGTCTATAGTTTGTGTGGCCATTGCTGTAATAATATGTCAATCTAGCTGCAGTATGTTAAAACTAATCCATGTACTTGATGTAAGTAGAGCGTAACGTGATAATACACACCAGGGTGTTGATTTGGGGCACTTTCTATCAATAATTTCGGAATTGATCGTATATTCTGGTTATGGAGCATACTTTTTTCCGATTGTTGTATTACCACCCCCCCCCCCCCCTGGTCTTAAAGATGGGAGGGGGAGCGTCCCATGCACAGTCATGAAACAAAGAACAACAATTAGCCATGTGGAATTCAACATCGGCCGATTCTGTATAGTTGGTGCCGTTGCAATGTATAGTGATGCTTACGACATGTGTTTCATACTCATGCAGAAATGGCTATGTTAATACCCCCTTTATAATTATTCACACATGGACAACTGTCCATAAATAATGATGCCCACATGACAATTACTATCTAGGATATATAATTACCAGGACGACTACCCCCGGACAAATATCCCCCCCCCCCTTGGACATCTCATTGGGGGAAATCATTACCCTGACAATTAACAACCGGAAAATTACCTTGGGATAACTACTCAATTAGAAAAGCAACCGCCATTCTAGACAATCATTTCCTATATAGGGTAATCGTCCGTATATCAATTGAAAGAGAAGTTGTTGTCCGAGGGAATGTTGTCCGGAGAGTTATTACCTTTGATGTGTAATTGTCCGGGTAGTTATTATTTACATTTGTGTGTAATCACTCTACACGGATGACTGTCCAAGGGGGAACTTCCGCTCCAGTCGGCAATTTTTCAAGATGGCGCATGATAATTATACAGGTGATACATTACTTGTCCAGGAGCCCCCCCCCCCCCCCACCCAGTGTTATTTAGGGTACGCATAAGCATGTTCTCTCCTTTTGAAAACACCCCCTAAGTCCGGTGTGTAAAGTCAATACTGGCCGGATTTTTGTGTACTACGGGCCGGACTTTGGTGCGTGAAAAGTACCCATTTACCGGACATTTTGGGAACACGCATGCGGTACTTCCGACCCCGGAGTGAGGGGGGGGGGGGGGGGTTCCTCGGGACAGTTTCTTCAGAGCCTCTGGTAAAATAATATTTCAGCAAAATAATGACACTGCAAAAATTACATAATTATTGTTCAGTATAAGAAGACCTAATTTCCAAGGAAAATAAATATTGGTTGTTTTTTAGTGTGGTAAAAGTTGTAGATGATGGTAAAATTTTATGTTATGTGTGTGAAGCAGATTTGCGACGTAAACTGCGCAAGCCTTAAAAAAATGAAAGTATGATATTGATGTAATTTGTGTTTGTTTTTCAAGTATAGTAGAAGATTGAAAACGAAAATAAGTTTCAATAAAGTGCTCCATAAAGGCAAATAATTGATATGTCTGATGCAATGGTTGTTTTATAGAAATTACGATGACATCATATCAGTGAATGCTGGCATAATTATGTGTTAAACTTGTTAAAGAGAGGAAGTGGATAGATAATGGACAGACAGAGGGTGAGAGAGATGGAGAGAGAGAGAGAGAGGGAGGGAGAGGAGAGAGAGAGAGAGAGAGAGAGAGAGAGGGAGAAGTCTGGTTCATCTGTCAGGAGAATGTACATGTATATCGTGTCTTGAATTAAATTGGGAAAGTTGTGGCATAAAGAATGCCGATATGCTTTAACTTTTATCGAGACACCTTTCCTGCCCAAATTATCTACCATCGTGATGCAAGTACATACGTGGACAAATATTAGAGAGAGATTGACGGAGAGAGAGAGAGAGAGGGGTAGACAGGCACAGAGAGAGAGAGAGAGGTGGGGGAGACAGACAGTGAGACGGACAAACAGACAAAAGGGGGATAGCGTGGAGAGGTGGAGGGGGTGTTCGGGTCGTTTTATGAACAGTCGAATCGGCAATGTCATAAAGGAAATCATGAATAAATTGGTTCAGTAGTAGCTACGAAAAAGT
This sequence comes from Strongylocentrotus droebachiensis, assembly GCA_035222895.1. Taxonomy (NCBI): domain Eukaryota; kingdom Metazoa; phylum Echinodermata; class Echinoidea; order Camarodonta; family Strongylocentrotidae; genus Strongylocentrotus; species Strongylocentrotus droebachiensis. The sequence goes on along the minus strand of JAVYIG010001707.1, from coordinate 40,713 downwards.
CGTTTAAAAGATCATTAACAAATATTCAGCACAAGTTTGATTAATTTCTTTTACGATGGAACGTTGAAATCCAAATTTATTAAAGCTAAATATCACTACCTTGTATTTTTAAAATATAATATGAAAAAAGACCTTCAATATGACTTAATAAAATAAAATTCTATGTGGTTTAAAAGGAAATGAGGTTTAAAGAATGATAAGTTGAAAGATGCCTAGGGGCAAATGATTTAGTGTAGAAAAGGCACACCCGTTGTAGAGAAATGACATTTGATAGCTTTGAAAACGAGCATGATTATTTTTCTAAAAAAGGGCACAGTTCGTTCTCATGAAATTTGGGCCGTTGTGTCCCCTGCGCACACACACACACACACAACGGATGGGTGATGTTTCATGAAAGGGCTTTGGGTACGTTTGGGATAAAGATGTAGTTTTAAAGCCCCACTGCACTAGTTTGGACAGGAGGGGTTAGATCTCCCTGCATGGCCACTGGCAGGTGGTTATCTCTTCAAATAAGCTTTCAATTAACATGAGAAAAAGGGGATCATGGGGACCAATTGTCACCGATAAGGCATTGTTTGCTATAGAGGTCGCAAGTAATTATAAGTAGTGTAGTGGGGCTTTAAAGGGTTACTAGACATCGTTTTTTCCAGAGCGGCGTATTATCTCGACTTTGTTGAAAGGATTGTAGGGGTAGGTGAGAGTGACGGTACGAGACAGCGGCCCTTGGTGAGAAAATTCGTCCATTTTCATCAAAGGAAACATCGAAGGTCTGGTACAAAGGAAAGAAAAGGAAAAGAACGTCATGAAGGTAGTGGCATAAAATTGAAAATGTTACTTCCTTAGACAAAATGTATCGAAGGCTATGTTTATAAACACATACGTACATGTAGGAGCAGGTTGCTGAGGCTGCCCCCCTAAGATTTTGAAATTACCAATATTCAAGCAACCGTCAACTCTTATTCGGAGGGTAAGGTGGTCTATTTGTATTTTTATATCTCATCTAATACAGAAAGTGTCCACTACATTGAAGAATCAATTTGTCAAGGAGGAGAAGGAGAAGAAGAAAAAAGGAGAAGAAGAAGAAGAAGCAAAAGAAGAGAAAGAAAAATAACAAGAAGAAGAAGAAGAAGAAGAAGAAGAAGAAAAAGAAGAAGAAGAAGAAGAAAAAGCAGAAGAAGAAGGAGATGAAGAAGAAGAAGAAGAAGAAGGAGAAAAAGAAGAAGAAGAAGAAAAAGAAGAAGAAGGAGATGAAGAAGAAGGAGGAGGAGCAGAAGAAGCAGAAGAGCAAAACGAGAAGAAGAAAAGAAGGTAAAACTCACTGATAACTGGCCTTCATCGTGGTCATCATTCTAAGATTGGGCTCATTCAGATTCTCCATAGGGATTCGAAGCGGGGACCTGGGACGATAGCCCGCATACCCAGGAATCTGGCGGACACTATCAAGTTAGTAGATTTGAGAGAGAAAGAGAGAGAGAGAGAGAGAGAGAGAGAGAGAGAGAGAGAGAGAGAGAGTGTGAGAGAGAGAGAGATAGACATTCAGGGGGATAAATAGGAGGAATACAGAATCCTTAAAAGGAAATCATGGGAGGGGAGAAAGGACTGATGATGGCGATTTGGATGGGTTCAGAATAATGATGTTAAAAGAAAAAGATCACCAAAGAAGGACAGGAAGTAAACTTTTCAAAAGAGGACGCGAAATGTGAAAGGAAAACACGGAAGGTAGGATTTTTAAAAGTAATTATCATCTAATCACATTGTCCAATCTTGTAGACAACAATACATTAAATACTTACTGGGTTGAGATGAGCCTTTCACGTTTGATGAGATCGGTAATCTTTTCGTCCACGGAAAATGTAACACCCTCTTTTGACCTGTTAATGGAAAAAGGAAATAAAAAATGATACATATTAACAATTATTAAGATTTAATAATTACCCTTGTACCGACATTCAACCCGACACGTTCAACTAAAGTAACATACCTTCAGGAAAAGTACCCCCGAACGATTTACCGGGGGGGGGGAATCAATTTCTCTATTTCAGTTTTTCTCAGTTTCATTTATTTCTCCTCAAGAGATCAACAGATAAAATACATATATACAGACAAAAGTATGACAATGCATAAGATGAATTATACAACTGAGGAAGGCAGTGGCCAAAAAGGATGTCATTGCATGTGAAAAAAGGACTTCCGTTCTGTTTTGGTTGTACTTGGAGATGTCACTATTGATTTTGCTTTTTCAGAAACAAATCTGCTTTGCATTTTTTCCTTCAATCAAAGGGCAATACAAATTATGAAAGGTCGATTCTCTAAAACTCACTTTCCTGATCTTGGCCTATTGATGATGGGAGGTATGGGACAGAACGCCGTTGTGTTGATGACAGGCGTTGGTCTGGGATAGGACTGTCTAGGTATGATCCTAGCCCGTTCCTGGATCCGATCCCATACCGGAGGAGTGATCTCCTGCCATTGGGCTGGACCGCTGTCGTATCGCCAAGGACGGTACCTCACCATGTCCGCGTTACGCTCCAGTGTTGAGCTTGGAGGTCGGAACTGAAAAATTATTTAAAAAAAAGTAAAAACAACATTTTTTTCATGCTACGGTAAAATGGAATGTCAAGGTGATATGATCATTTTGGACGCACATACACTACAGGGGCGTATCCAGGAAATGAAAAGCCGGGAGGGGAATAAAAGACCTCCCCCCAACCAAAAAAAAAAAAAAAAAATACAAAAATACAAACAAAATCAGCCATTTCCTTGCAATGTTTGTTTCTTATATAAGCCACCGACTACTTGCAGCTGTATTAATTAATTTTTTAACCTGTAACGGAGGAGGATAAAAAGGGAGAGAGGGGGGGGGGGGGGGGGCTCGCGCCGACCACGCCCAATTTTGATACATTAATTTTATTTTGAACTTGTTGATAAAAGGATTTAAGAAAAAAAAATTCGAATTTATAATAACACATTGAGTAATATCTCACATCGGTCATCATACGATAAACATGAGTAAGAAAGTGCATGGTTAAACTTGTCCTGATTTGTATTTGTTTGCATTCGATGAGCAAATACCAGTGCACTACGCATTTATACGCTTATAATCCAAAGACAGTGCCACAGAACACCATAACTGGCCAAAAGAAACCGAGATGTGACAGCCTTCCTTGCAATGATATAGGGGAACGCAAGAGTAGATAAGTGAAAGTATAGCCTACCTGAGGTAACGGTAGACAAGCCGATTCCGTCATCCTTCGGGTGGTGGATGTATAGAAAGCCCTGATAGCAAGCTGATTGATTTCTTCAGGACTTAGTCCTTTCAAGGGACCCTCTTCTGAGTCTGTGTCAACTCTCTTATCTTCCCCTTCTTCCTCTTGACCTCCCTTCCTCTCTTCTTCTTCTTCTTCTTCTTCTTGGGTAGTCGACTTTCCTTCTCTTTCTTCTTCTTTTAAGTCGTTCTGTTCCTCCGAGTCATCCGTTCTTAGGCATGACTTCTGACATGCTGACGCGTTGCCACTGCTTTCAGAGGTTGGTTCTAGTTGGAACGAGGTGTTGGTCAAATGTGGTGGTTCGGATCTTACTATTGGCTTGTCAACAAAGAACCTACGGGGAAAAAAAGCCCGGAAAAAAAGACAGTTGTAAATAAAATAGGCTTCGATGGCGAATTGAAGGTTATTATTCACAGTGTAGATCTATTTCATTTGGGATAGGCTAAACCAATGACGAAAAATCAATCTAAAGTGTTATACAACTTGTACCAAAATGTGAAGATTTCGGTTCAGCATGGACTGTTGGTGAAAAACCCGTGCGTAAGGAAGGTGATATCCAAAGTTTTATGAACAATAATATATATTTTTTTTAAATTCTGAATATTTACACCTCATATTTACCTCTTTTCGAAGATTGCATTGTTTTTGTTGCTGATTTGACATACAAAAATAGAGAATCTAAATGAAGAAGGCCAAATAGCAAATTCCTCTATTATCAAACTAACTATAAACATCCATTTCGCAAGAGAGTCTGCTGTACATTTTAACAAAATCTTTAAAAGAGGTATACAAACAGCTTAATCGCTCTCTCTCTCTCTCCCTCTCTCTCTCTTTCTCTTGGATTCATTTAATTTTTGTTGCTCGCGTAGAGTTTGAAACGAATCAATTATTAGCCTATCTCACTGTTCAATTCAATTCAATGCAATTCGGAAATCACAAAAAAGGCAAAATATATTTCATGCACATTAACAACATTCTCAATGACAAGTGAATAAAAGCTAACTGAAACAAAGTTTGAAGTTGGTGCAGCTCCCTTTCTTTAAGTATATATAGATGATCTCATTCATAATAATAATAACTGAACTGTCAAAACAAAATATCACAGAAAATACCTAATGTTGCAGCTCATTCCCTGGTTCCAGCCAGCCTCCCAGTGTCTTCTTGGTCCCTGTGGTTCGATTGGAAACTGTCTTTGCGAAAGCTTTGCTTCGTTCACAAGCTCGATGGATGGAAGTTGATGGTAGTGAAACTTTGGCGGTATTTCACTTGGGTTATATTGGTAGCACAATCGATTGGTTGTGCTATTGGATTTGGGTGGACTCTTTATATCCATACCACGGATACATTTGATAGTTTTATTGATCTTTCCCTATGACATGTATTTGAAATTAAAGATGACTTGGTACCGTTTTCTTGCGAGCGGTAGATGCACACTGTACTTCTAGCGGTATTCACATTATCTGAATATCCTATTACATCATCCGCGTTGCTAAGCCTTAATGCGCGCGCTCATTGTTCACGTGCTTTGTGACGTATTGAAAATTATACAATGCCATTCAGCGCGCGCAACTCAAGTTATATTCATAATGTAAAGAATATGGTATGGCTTTAAGAAAATGGCTGAATTCAGTATCTTGATACAGGTGTTACTAAATTGCATTCTCCCGTAAGGACAGGCCTGTCGGAAGGGAGTGCGATGGTTCAGATCACATGCCCCTTTCTAAAGTTTTGTTTGTTTGTTGTTGTTTGTATCATTTTTTTATATTTCTGTGTGTGTGTTTTTTTATAATTATTTTGTCAGATAACTTTTGATGTATTCACATTCGAATAGAGATTGTTGCTCATGTCACATGATATTTTCCTGAATGAAAACGTACTACTTTTCAAAAAGCTTCGTGCGAGGCAGGAGGATCATGCTCCTGAAAATAATAAAGCCTAAGTAGTACCACATCAAAATTTGCATTTTATAGATACATGTTTTCATTTTGTTTAGATCATCAATATGAAGAAGCTGAAATTGAAATTATTGAAATTAACACTATACTGAAGCAATGAATATACATGAGGGATCTTGGATTTAAAAAAAATCGATTAAACGTAATTAAAAATACAAAAACCGCAAGTCGTATACATTCGCAATCATCATTTGGTTGAAATTCAAGTTGCTTTGTATTTGTGGATGCCGGAGGTGCATTTAGTCAAACTTTTTTGTGCAGGAGGGCTATGGTTCGGCTCAGGCGCGCCGGAAGCAGTTTGGGATTGGGGGGGGGGGGGGGCAAACATTCAAGGGGGCTCACCTTCCAGGGGCAGTGACGTAATGAGAAAAAACGTTCGGAAGGGGGGGGGGCAGACGAAAAATCTGCATCACCACCTTACCATCTTACACGTTACATTTTTCAAAGTGGAGTATTAACGATCAAGAAAGGCGTAAATTGGCGTGGGGTCCAGGGCGTGAGCCTCAGCAGGGGGTCAAGGGGCTGAGCCCCTTTAGGTATATAATTACGGTTAGATGAGCATCCAGGTGCCCTCTTTAAGCCATTGACATGTTCCAGGGGGGGGGGGAGAGCCCCCAGAAGCTCATAGGTTTTAATATTTAACTACGGTCAGATGAGCACCCAGGGGCCGCCTTAGGGCCCTTGGTGGGGTCCAGGGGGCAGAGCCCCCGGAAGCTCAGGGATTTTAGGTATTTCACTACGGTTAGATGAGCATCCAGAGGCCCTCTTTAAGCCATTGACGTGTTCAAGAAGGGGGGGGGGGAGAGCCCCCAGAAGCTCAGATGTTTTAATATTTAACTACGGTCAGATGAGCATCCAGGGGCCCGCCTTAGGGCCTTTAGTGGGGTCCAGGGGGCAGAGCCCTCGGAAGCTCAGGGGTTTTAGGTATTTAATTACGGTCAGACGAGCACCCAGGGGCCCGTCTTGGGGCCCTTGGTGGGATCCAGGGGGAAGAGTCCCCCGGAAGCTCAGGTTTTTTTAGGTATTTAATTACGGTCAGATGAGCATCCAGGGGCCTGCCTAAGAACCCTTGGTGGGGTCCAGGGTGCAGAGCCCCTGGAAGCTCGGGGGTTTTAGGTATTTAATTACGGTCAGATGAGCATCCAGGGCCCGCCTTAGGGCCCTTGGTGGGGTCCAGGGGGCATAACCCCCGGAAGCTCCGGGTTTTTAGGTATTTAATTACGGTCAGATGAGCATCCAGGGGGCAGAGCCCCTTGAAGCTCAGGGTTTTTAGGTATTTAATTACGGTCAGATGAGCATTTTTACCTTATTTGTGACATTGGCAGGTCACTTATTTTTTCTCCCCTTCTTTCTTTTTTTTCCTCTTTAATATACTTTTTCAAAATGTGAGGGGGGGGGGACGCCACTTTGCAGACCATGATATAAAGGTTTCTAAATAAGCGTATTTATAGCCCGACTGCGCATTAGGGAATTTCTTATTTTCCAAAAAATGCATAAAAAGGTATGACCTACAAAAAAATACCGAAAAATCATGTCATAACAGCAACATTTGCAAATCACCGGTATCGAATAAGAAATACACCCCCTTCATCAGTATGCCAGCGTTCAGGGGCTCATGTCTTCTCACCCCTATAACAAAAAAACAGACATGCTTTCCCATTTATGCACAATATGTCAACGATTATGCGCGTATCGCTATAATAAAGACCTCCGTTGATAAATACCGTATAGGTGGCATGCGCAATGTTTATGAAATTTAATTCCTGCGAACTTTCCTTTTCTTTGAATAATATTGTATATGTGATTTAATTCAGGTTTTTATTATTTTTATGTTATTTTGGGTTAAAAATACAAACCATGTTTACTCCTTTACTGCTTTTTCTTTTTTTTTTGGAGGGGGGGGGCGTTTTTTGGGGGGCAAAAATGCCTTCCCCCCCCCACTTTTGTGATTGGGGGGGGGGGGGGGGGCAGCTGCCCCCCCCCTGCCCCCCCCCCCCACTTCCGGCGCCTATGGTTCGGCTACTCGTTATAAGAAAGCATATATATCACATGAAGCAAATGTTTGGAAATCATATTTTATTTTAATGAACAATAATTCATACATCAACTTCGTTTACGTTGACCAGCCTTGCTAACTTCCCAATGATCATGCAATAATGCCCATGTATGTCTCTATTGACGTTCACAAAAAAGTGTACTTATATTTAGTTAGCTATCGATAAATGTTTTCATGTACACAGTCATATAAACAGTCGAAGTTTGGTAAGATCTTTCCATATCTTAGGTCTATTTACATACAAGGACAACAAATTTGTTCAGCCAAAGAAATCTGTCTAATTTGTAAATGGTAAAAAGTATGCATGGCTGTTTTAGGCTATCGAATCAATTCGTAACAAGTATGACATCAAACCGTGCTCAAATTCAAAAAACGCAAAAAAGTACAACCTCTCCCTGTTATAGTTTAATGGCTGTTTACACCAAAAGCATAGAAAATTAGAATTTGAGATTTGAGATTTGTATAGCTCACTATAATCTGCCTATAATGACAGCAAATGCGCACAAAAGTCAAGAATTTACAGGATCCACATCTCACACACGTACACCTTGATCTAGCACCCCACACCTGCACTCGACATGGTGATCGGGCCTTCTTTTCAATCTCACCCAAACTCTGGAATAAACCCTCTACTGATGTTCGTGATGTTCCGTCTATTTGAGATTAGATTAAAGTCACATCATTTATCATCCTTACCTACTTTACCGACACCTGACTTTATCATGTTTGGTAAAGATACTCATACAAATCAAGCAAATAAAGCAGCCAGCGAGAATTAAGTGGTTAATCGCCATGATTCACAACATCTCACAGAAAAAGAAAGTGTAGAATATCTATTCGGTTTTAAAATTGATGCTTTATCCTTATTTCGAATGTATTATCTGCGAGCTGGTAAAGGCAAACAGGCCATATCTAGTCATGCAGCACGATGTTTGAACTGTTCATCTTGCATTCTCTTTGGTTATACGATGATGCTCTCACATGGCACGTCAACGATCGAGCCAGCCGCCGACGTAGTCCTCTGGCAGCAAATTAGGGACTTTTAAATTTGCACGTCGACATAGTGGACTGCTACGTGTGACGTCCTTCTAAGGCACTGTGACTCCCTTTTAAGGCACTACCAATAATGTCCACTATGTCGAAGGGCAAATCTTAAAGTCCCTAATGATGCCACTTCTGTAAAAAGGCCTTGCTGACAAAGCCTATAGCTGTTCCTTAAAGTCAGAACTAACTGGCATGGACTTCCAAGTTCAACAATGGACTACTCGCAGACGGGATACCCTTCGCACGGGTCGCTGTAGAACGGCACGAACACGGAGAGAACGTTGACGAAGGGGAAGATGATGAGGGCGCCGGCCATCGATCCAAACTGGGTGACGACGCCGTACCATGTCAGCAGCCGGTGGTTGTCGGGCTCGTTGCGGAGAATCAAACCGATGGTAGCCTTCACGTGGGCGAAGAGACCGCCTGCCAGTATCCAAGCTATCACCTGAGGAGGAGGAGAAGAAGAGGAAGAAGGAAAGAGAGATGAGAGGGGTGTTTTTAATAAAACTTTAAAACAGGTTGCACTATGATACTATGATTAAGCATCATATCGCTTTATATTTCGTCGTCATTAAAATAATAAGAAACATTACTTTATTTTCAAATCATTCTGTCATTGCATTTTTGTTCTCGAAATCAATCGGATTATCACTGAGCTAAGCGTATCCATAACAGCTTTATGCAAAGGTGATGCCTAAAGAATATTTGTTTTAATCTATCCCTTTTTGCAGTTATCCTTCTTGTAGTGTGGGGATTTTGTCTATAAAAATGTTTCAAAAAGCAAAGCGAACATAATAATCTGATACTCAAAGGAAAAAACCAAATCAAAATTAATAGGAATGTAGTTGACTTGATCAACTAGGGGTACCGGATGTTTAATCAGAATAATTATGTAATTTAAAATCATTAGTGAAATGCTTGTGACCGTGCTTCGTGTGCGATTGATTTGCAGAATACAAAGTTATACACTGTGTATCTTACCACCAGAACGACTCCAGAAACATCCTCCTGCAGAGGTGGTGTGGGACTGAGTAAGGCTGTGGCCATGCAGTACCCTCCTGTCAGCAATCCTAGAAGACATGTCCCTGCGACCAAAACCAGGCTCGTGTGAGGGAAGAACAAGACGATGAAGCAGGCAACAGGATTGGCCACCTGACACAGTGTGGCTGCCAGGAGATAGGCGTTGAAGCCATAGGCACCGCAGGAGAAGCTCTGGATAGACGGAAGGACACTGTTGCTTAACGCATTGGCAATGGCAAGGATGACAAATAAAATGGCGTATTCTCCCTTGGAATGGCTTTGCCTTTGGGGAGAGGGTTCTTCTTCAATCTTCTCTGAATTCTCCTGCTTATCTACAGTATCCTCTTCATTGATCTCTGTCGCTCCGTATTTTGATTCTGTGTATTTTTCAGATTTTGTTTCAACATCTTGCTGAGCATACTCCTTCTTGGAGGAGGGAAGAGTGTGCAGGAACAGGAACGCTGTAAAGGACAGGAACATAAACGCAGAGAGGAACGAAAAGAATGTCCCTGGTGGGAATTTAGCTGGTTGTGTCTGTGATGTCCACGATGTGCAGTTCTCCCCCGTTGACTGATGAGTGAAGGTGTAATTAGCGATGCACACTTGCTGACCAACACCCTGACCAAGGGCGACCAAACTCGGTGCCAAGGCACTGAAACCTTGACCAACGAAGAACCACGTCATGTACGAGCTCTTCAGTTTGACCATGAAAGGAATGAAGGTCACTGAGGATGTGCAGTTGGCGAGAGCAAGGATAAAAGACAGGCATATCAGAGCAGTACTTCGAGGCTCTCCAAACACTCCCCAGATAGTCGTTGCGTCCCAGAAGAAGACAAGAAGCAGACACGCTAGTACTCCTGCGGACAAGGTCAGGTATATTGTAGGAACTTCCAACTTGTTTCCCTTCACGAAGTAGCTGATGGCCGTGAAAGCGAGAGGTCCGATGTTAGCTAACTGAATGATGATGACTAGATATGAGGCAAGGTTGTACCCCTCAGGGATTCCAAGGGCTACCATGACAGGCATTTCTACCCAAAGGCCATTGATGGCCAACCATGATCCTGATCCGAAGAGCACCACGAGGATAATAACGGAGATTTGGCGAATCTGATCTCCTAAACTACCCTCCATTGTTATGTAGAGTCACTGTAGCTGATCCAGCCAAATAAAACTAGTATCGTCCTATCGTTGTGATCATGTAATGCTTTTTGTGGCGTTGCGAAACGTTCATCTGTGATTTTTGATAATGTATGCAGACTCCAATCCCACGTAATCTTTATCGCCGTCAATTATCTATTGAACAAAGAACACAAATATAGAGCAATAAGATAACACATCAGACGAAGTATGAGCATGTCAAGACACAGTGTACTGACTTACCATATTTACTTAACGTTTAGTCATATCAATTAATAACCTCAATTCGAACTGTCTTGGTTGAGGGTAAATGAACTCCTGGCGATGGGTGCAGAATATTGGACGAAGTTATACGAAACACAGAGAGGACAGAGCAAACCAAAACGGTTTCCATGAAGAAACTTTCTGAACTTGAGTTAATGAATTTGCCCTCCAACATAGGTTGAAAAACGAAAATTAGTTACATACTCAGAGGTCAAGGGATTTAACATAGCTGACCTCAATACAAAGTACAGCAAACCAATTATGAGATAAGATTCGGATCACCAGTTTGGAGGCGTCATAATAAGAAGATTTATCGAGTGCCTATAAAGGCTAGTCATTGTTTAAACTGTGATAACTAGCTTATTGAGGCTTGAATAATCATTTCTGTACAGGTTCATTTGTTCAAAGAGTCAAAATTCAGACTCATGATGTAGAAGCACTTAGTCCACACAAAGACTTAATAGACGACATTTAAATCAAGATATTAATTTCGCGAGAGTTGCTGTAACCTGTAATGTTGTGTATACGCATACTTGAAATAAAGACATCTTCTGTAGGTAATTAGTTACTCCCCCCCCCCCCCAGGAAGAAAAAACACAATATTAACATATAAACATAATATTATCGAAATATGAACAACAAACAAAATAGTGATTTAAGAAATTGCAGTCGTCATGACAAGTTGCTTGCTTTTTTAATTGTTTTCTTCAATTCATTACCAAATCACCAACCCCTGAACATAAAGATTCATAAATTACAATTTACAGCACAAGACGACCAACTGAAAAGATGTGTGAGCAGGGGCGGCGATTTCTGTTTATGACCGGGCGGGACGAAACGCGAGGAACGAGGGAGGAGTGACGTAATGAGCAAAAACATTTTTTTTTTTGGGGGGGGGGGGGAGAACAAAAATCCGAATCATCACCGCTCTTACATGTTACAAAGTGTCAAAGTGGGAGGGGGGCTAAAGTATTTGCGATCAAATAGAGCAAAGCACGTGGCGCGTAAATTGGCGTGGGGTCCAGGGGGGTAAGCCCCCAAGCTCAGAGTGTTTAGGCATTTAATAAGGGTCAGATGAGCATATTTTGATACCTTATTTGTGACACTTGCATGCAGATCCGTAATCGGAGTGGGGTCCCGGGGGGCGAAGCCCCCAAAAGCTCAGCGGTTTTAGGCATTAACTTACGATCAGATGATCATCCAGGGGTCGCCTTAGGGCCCTTGGTGAGATGTAGGGCGCGGAGCCCCCGGAAGCTCAGGGTTTTAGGCTTTTGAATATGGTCAGATGAGCTTCGATCTACTGGCCCGCTTAGGGTCCTGATGTGGACGATCCCCCCCTACAAAAATCGAGGGGGGACGTGTCCCCCCCCCCCCGTCTCCCCGGGATCGCCGCCCCTGTGTGTGAGTGTGTGAGGGGGGGGGGGGGCTTGGAAAGTAAATTATGAATCTAACAATCTAGTAAGAAGTCATGCTTAGAGGAAATTGATTATCTGTCTAACATCCATTCTTCGTTTTATGTAAAGAATGGATTAAGACCAAAAAAAAAAAGAACAATTTTAATAATATTACCATTTCAAAAACTCATTGAAAATATTTTAACAGCTGATGTAGAAAAAATGTGTCACAGTGTAGTCAAGTATTATATTCATAGAAAATTGTGTAAGTGTCGTGTCTAGATCTCTGGGAAAAACAGAGCCATTATATCAATGAATTTAAACAAAGCAATCCAGTCGTCTTTTTTAATTATTGATTTGTAAATTGTTGTGTATATTCATAATGTACGCATGTGTATAGGTCCCTAATTTCTATATGGGTAAATAAATCAACCGACCCACCAACCAAACCATCCCCTGTTGGCAACTATGTACAGTTTACCTCCTCACAAACGTAGGCCTCTTGGGGTCGAAGGGCAAAGTGAGCAAAGTTCAATGCTTCTTTTTTCCTCTTTTATACATGTTTAGACGTCGCCTCTTAGTCTTACCTCAGATACTTTGGTTATTGAAATTACAATACAAATTCACGCGCTACTGATCAAACTGGGTGCACTAACAATATCATGGGAGGGATAATGACTTGTGCTCAATTAGCATATAAAGAACTCATCTTAATCATTTTCAATTCCATTTGGGTACTATGTCCTTTCAAAAGAATGTTGGGGAATCTACTTCACTATAGATACAACAACACGGTATTGACGTCATTGGGGGTCGGAAGGTGAAAATATACCTGTCATCATTGCTTCGACATAGTTACATTACTATGGTATGATGTTGGTTTAATAATAAGTATGTTATTATAATGCACATTGTTTACTTGTAAAGACAGTTTCACTTACCATTAATCGCGGGTTGCAATATTTCACAGTCTCAAAAACAACAATGTAGTTTTAGACGAAAAGCATCTCTTGATTATTTCCGTACGTGTACACGAGAAATGACCACATCGAACGACACAAATAATTCGGACCTTGATCTATATAGCTCGTCTGGTTTACTGTTTTGTCAGTTGTAGTGTGTTCTCAAAATATAATTCCACTCCGTCTCTGCACAATGTTCATCAGCGAACCTGTATTAAACTCTGTTGTACATCTAGGCCTACATCATCATGCTTTATCACATGCGTACGCGGTATTTTCCTTTGCTATATCTTCGCGGTAATTTTGTTAGACGTGCCCATCTCGTTTTATTCCAAATGTAAAGAACTTTCGATTATAGTCCACGGTTAGTTGATTTCGATGAGCCCTTTCACAGCAGTCATGCGCAATACCACGTGAGTTTCAGAGAGAGAGAGAGTTTACAATTCGAATCAATCATCCATCTCCCTTTGAATCAATACTGACCGTTCCCTCCACAAAACATTTTGACAAAAGGCATTGTCCCTCTTGAGGTCGAACAGTATTTGGTATGTCTTGGGATAATGATGAGGGGTACCTCGATCATTGTCTGGAATGGTGATGACTGGTTTTGCTAGACAACGTGGTTAAGTCTTGCTTCGCGTAGGTTCCGAGAGGGGGCGCCATGAATGTCATGCAAACTAAAAAGTCCATTGACTAGGACAAGTTGTTGTTTCCTTCCTTCCTATTCTTTCTTCATCCTTGTTCTCATTTTCTCAACCCCCCCCCCTGTTACACCCACAAATGTAATAACTCCCACAAATGTAACAACGCCCACAAATGTAATAACACTTTGCCCACAAATGTAACAACACCCACAAATGTAATAACACTTTACCCACAAATGTAATAATTTCACCCACAAATGTAATAACCACTTTACCCACAAATGTAATAAATTTGAAGTGATATTTTGAATCACCCACAAATGTAATAATGACTTTACCCACAAATGTAATAAATTTGAAGGGATATTTTGTCGAATTTAAAACTAAAACCATGTAATATAGCATGGGTATAGCGCGCAGTCTTTGCTCCAGACCCGGTTATTTCAAAAAAATTAAAAAATCTTCAAAACTAAGACCCCACCATCTTCCAAACTAAGGCCCGGTAATAAAGCATGGGTCTAGAGCGTAGTTTTTCTTCCAGACCCGGTTATTTCAAAACTTTTTAAAAATCTTCAAAACTAAGACCCCATCATCTTATTCCTGTGGAAGAACATAAGTATTGAGCGTAGTCTTTCCTCCAGACCCGGTTTTTCAAAAGTTAAAAAACAAACAAAAAACAAAACAAAACAAAACAAAACAACAACAAAACCTTTTAAACTAAGACCCCTCCAACTTCCAAATTAAGACCCGGTAGCGCATATTTTTTTTCACAACTGTTTAGCCACTTCAGTCAAATATACTGTGCAAACGACTAAAGACAGAGTCTAGCGTTACCCTTAGCAGTGTTGGATTGCTGGAGCTGCACATATGACATACTCGATCGTTTGTTTCGGGTTAAATCTATCCTCTCTTCTCTTTCATTATTTATTTCTGTGTTCTCCTTAAATCTATCCTCTTCTCTTTTGTCATGTATTTCTTTTTTCTCCTTCAATCTATCCTTTTCCCTTCGTCATCTATTTCTTTGTTTTAAACTGATAGATTTCCTTTTTCCTTCTTTATGCCCCTGTTTTTCCTTAGTCTAGATCTATGATCCTCTTATAGCTCTTCAATTATGTATTTCTATGTTCTTCCTTTGACTTATTCTCTTCTCTTTCCTTATGTATTTCCTTGTTTTTCCTTCTCCATATCCTCTTCACCATCCTTGTTTTCCCCTTTCTATTATTTTCCCTTCCCTGGCTTGTTAACCGATTATCATTCAGACTTGTTCTTGTTTATATAGCTGCTTGAGTGTTTCAGAAGTAGGGAAAACTGTAAAATAAATGTGTTTTGTTTGTATTTGCCTTTGAATAAATTTCGTTCTCATGAATTCACACCGTGTACCGCGTACCAATTGGTAGTCTTCAGTATAAGTAATTGATACGTTCATCACATGAAGAAAGGTAATTCATTCACGCACTCATGAAAATATAACATCGCAATCCAACGTTTTAATGTCACTAATAGCGTACATATATATATATATAAAATGTTACATATCGTGAACATATTTCATAATCACATGCATAAAACAATCAGCGTCAATATTTAAATACATTTTAAGGTCGTTTATTCAATTACTTTTTTTTCTACGAACATTGAATTTCAGGATATTTGTGGGCGTTAGAATATTTACATGATTAAGAAATCGTCGACGGTCAACGAACCATCGAATCGGTCCCTCCTCTGTGTGTTATATACAGTGCGTCCCAGAAAAAACGAAACCGAGAAGTATCGATGTTTTATCATAACTTAATCACAACCATAATTAATGAATGATACATATTTGGAAAGCTTAGAGTCTCTTCTTTCAGTTGATGCTACTCAGATGATGCATATTTCACGCATGAGTGATTAAAAGCAATTTGAAGGAGTGAAACCCAAAAGACATTTGGCGGGCGGTATCTGAATTTCGAAGAAAAATTCACATTTCTAGAAAGTTAAGTTTCTGCCCTTTCATATGACACCTCAACCAGGAAAAATGAGCTAGGAATAACAAAGTTCTGTTTGTTTAAAGTAGCCCTTACATTTTCATAATTTTAACAAACGAATTCGTTTTCACTGGGTGCCTGTCGTAGCAAAAAGCAGATTTGACAAAAGACTTAACTCCGTTTCGTTGACAATCAGCCATGCATGAAGACTCTCGTCTACGGCTGATTGTCAACGAAACGGAGTTAAGTCTTTTGTTAATTTCGTTCATTGATACGGCAGGCAGCCAGTGAAAACGAATTCGTTTAATAAAATTATGGAAATGCAAGCACTACTTTAAATAAACAGAACTTTGTCATTCCTCGCTCATTTTTCCTGATTGAGGTGTCATATGAAAGAGCAGAAACTCAACTTTCTAGAAATGTAAGTTTTTCTTCGAAATTCAGATACCGCCCGCCAAATGTCTTTTTGGTTTCCTTCCTTCAAATTGCTTTTAATCACTCATGCGTGAAATATGCATCATCTGAGTAGCATCACATGAAAGAGGAGACCCTAAGCTTTCCAAATATGTATCATTCATTAATTATAATTGTGATTAAGTTATGATAGAACATCGATACTTCTCGGTTTCGTTTTTTCTGGGACGCACTGTATAATTATGGACCATTTTGACTGATTCGTCAGTTCGTGTGACCGCCGACCAATTATTTATTTGTGACTTATTTATGTAATGTAATTTATTTTTAAATGAAAAAAAAAGAGGAATAAGATGGTGGGTCTTAGTTTCGAAGATTTGTTTAAATTTCTATTTCCTTTGAAATAACCGGGTCTGGAGGAAAGACTACGCTCTATACCCATGTTATTCCACAGGAATGAGATGGTGAGGTCTTAGTTTGAAGATTTTTTTTTTAAATAACCGAGTCTGAAGTAAAGACTACGTTCTAATCCCATGCTTTATTACCGGGTCTAAATTTGGAAGATGGAGGGGTCTCAGTTTAAAAGTTTTTTTTTGTTGTTTTGTTTTGTTTTGTTTTGTTTTGTTTTGTTTTTTGTTTGTTTTTTAACTTTTGAAAAACCGGGTCTGGAGGAAAGACTACGCTCAATATTTATGTTCATCCGCAGGAATAAGATGATGGGGTCTTAGTTTTGAAGATTTTTAAAAAGTTTTGAAATAACCGGGTCTGGAAGAAAAACTACGCTCTAAACCCATGCTTTATTACCGGGTCTTAGTTTGGAAGATGGTGGGGTCTTAGTTTTGAAGATCTTTTAAATTTTTTGAAATAACCGGGTCTGGAGCAAAGACTGCGCGCTATACCCATGCTTTATTACAGGGTTTTAGTTTTAAATTCGACAAAATATCCCTTCAAATTTATTACATTTGTGGGTAAAGTCATTATTACATTTGTGGGTGATTCAAAATATCACTTCAAATTTATTACATTTGTGGGTAAAGTCATTATTACATTTGTGGGTGATTCAAAATTATTACATTTGTGGGTAAAGTGGTTATTACATTTGTGGGTGAAATTATTACATTTGTGGGTAAAGTGCTATTACATTTGTGGGTGTTGTTACATTTGTGGGTAAAGTGTTATTACATTTGTGGGCGTTATTACATTTGTGGGAGTTATTACATTTGTGGGTGTAACACCCCCCCCCCCCCCTTATTCGATTAAGGGGCACATACATCCCCCTCCTTTCCCCCAGGAGCTACGTGACTAGATACTAGTGGTAAGTAGCATTACAGCCACTCTGGCGAACCCATTGTATTTTTTTGTCGACATGATAATATAAGAGCTCAATTATAAAAGAGGCCCAACAGAAAACAACAACAACATGTTTTCCTAATAGTATTCTACATTCATTATAACTCCGTATTTGTGTTTACATTAAACAAAACCTAATGATACGAGTTAATAGGACATCGTTTGGTCAAAATAACGATATTATCTCATTCGTCTTCCCTGTAAGTACAGTCCTTCGTCTGGTGTATTCTCCCATATACTATGAAATACTATGAAAGTGAACAATACATGAAGAAACAAATTAAGTCATGCCACCAATCATGTCCCATCTATACGCGTTATCAATCAAAGTTTGCATACCCAACTACCTAACTCGACAGTTTGCAAACTGTGGGTGATAGACGTGTAGATATATGCACCAACAATATTCAAGAAATTGTACAATATCATTTTGGTTTTAAGTTCTGACCCGACAAATGTTGAATCATCATCATCACCACAGGCTCGGATCCAGGATATCTTATATGGGGGGGGGGGAGGGGGGGAGGCCCAAATTTGAAATCAATTTGAAATTTAGTGTGCTGAAATTTGAAAATCGTGCCGGCCGATTTTTCGCTCAGTGGGGGGGGGGGGGGGGGGGGTAGTGAGCACTAATTTGTTTTCCTTATTGTTATAGTGAGCGCTTGTTTTACTAAACACCCCCCCCCCCCCGCCTTGAGCAAAAAAGAAAATGTAATTCTCTGGTCGTTTTTTTTTTGGGGGGGCAGGGGTGGGGGGCCAAGACCCGCTCGGCCCCCTGGATCCGCGCCTGATCACCATTCACTTGCTACACCATCGTCTGGTTTAAAAAGTCTTGAATAATACATCTAGACTTTCAAGGTCAATTTCAATTTCGATTTCGCAAAGATCCTGCGATTGCAGATATATGTACAGAAAAAAGGAAGAGAAAGACGCCCTTTGGACATGAGTCACTCCTAAAACCTAAAACCAACGACAGATCAAACAGTGAATAATGTCTGAACACTGCCATATTGTTTTGTGTTTTTTTTTTTAGGGAAGGGGGGGGGGGTTAAGGGCTGGGAATTTTGCGTTCATTTTTTACACATGCCTCTCTTAAATTCATTTATAATCAAATTTAAAGAAGGAGTGAAAAGAATGTTATTATTGGAGGGCTGGGAATTTTGCGTTCATATTTTACACATGCCTCTCTTAAATTCATTTATAATCAAATTTTAAAAAGGGGTGAAAAGAATGTTATTATTGGAGGTCTGGCTTACGGCTCTTGTGTTCATTTTCTACATGTGCCTCTCTTAAATTCATTTATAATCAAGACAAAAGTGAGGGGGGCTTGAAGAATTTCTAGGTGGAGTTTGAGCCCTTCCCCCATATAGCTCACTTTATCACGTTTCACATTCTACATACGTTATAACATAACAGTGCATATAATATCCATGTCTTCATGAAATAAGAAATTGAAATACAATTATCTTGTATAGGCCCAATCTCTACCTTCATTTTTATAAAAATCATAAACTGTAGTTTAAGACTTAAAATCACACTCCTCGCCTCGCTTAAATTATTATCATCTCTGACCGAAGAAACGTGTAGTAGTGGCGTAAATTATTGCTATTTCTGTTAATTTTTTTATACATTTGCACTCAACTATTTTGAATTCAACAAATCCTTTGTTAAAAAACAAACACAAATGAGAACGATCCATGTCTAACTAAGAAATTTGAATATGTATACAATTTGTATCTTTGGTTATTTTTCCCAGAGTATATTATGCTATCGCATCTCATCGAAATGACACAATAAGTAAGGCCTGACTACAACAAAAACGGGCCTCTAATTCGGGACGCGAATTATCACAACAAAAGTCAATAATCTGACAAAATAATTATGAAAGAAGAATAGCACAAACAAATTACCTTATCGGTTAGAGCCTTGGTTGTCGTTATTTTTTGCTCCAGGACTTCGTCAAAAAGTGTCTTTTTCGATCTCTTCGATGATGACATCTGTCGTTAAGCCGAATCGTTATGGTCTATATTCCGAAGATCATAGAATCAGACGAGAAGCACCAACTAATAGCACATCATTCCAGTACATGATTATTTGGAAATGTCGCTAATTCATATATAGCACACATGGCAGTGCTGTTGACACTTGCTGAGGACAAGAATGGACGGAAGCGATTAATTGAGATTACATTATGGGCTCATAAATCTACCTGCTCATATCCTAGGCGTACGTGTTGACATTGAACAATAGGTTTTATGTAATCATTTTGAGGGGTGTATCCAGAATTATTTTGAAAAAGGATGTGAAAGTTGGAAGTTGGAGTCGATTGAACTTCTACTCTGGATAGGTTTGCGATAAACTAACTTTCATCTTATGTGCAAGTACTTTAATAAACATTGGTGTCAACAGGTCACTTCTCAATGTCAATGATATCAATGTGTTTTGACGAGGGGGCGGGGTGAGGCACCCCTGAACCACCTGTTAGAATAATGCCACCTCGGAGGTTTGGTAACGGAGGGCAGGGGTGGAATGTACTTCATGGACATGAACTATTCTCTTCCTCATTACAGCATGTGTTTGGAACAATATATAGAAGCGGATCAGGGATTGTCAGAATTGGGGTGGGGAAGAGGGGGGGGGGGGGGGATGTTTGAAACACGCAAGGATTGCATGTAACTGAGCAATTAGATAGCGAGTAAACTTGACGCTCATGAAAACGGGAAGGGGCGGGGTAACACTTGTTATTAGATTTGTCATGACTCTGTGCACAATCGTTACTTTTAAACTAGAGTTTTGACGATACCAAACAGAGCAACAGATAATCATTATTTTCTGTACTTCTGGCACACCAGGGGGTGTTTCACAAAGACTTAAGATCGACTATAAGTTGAACCAGAGAGGTGAAAGAAAGGAGTGGAATCAAGCCGCTTTCCTTAGACCCCATGCTCCAAGCCGCCGAAAAAGTTTTCCGATAACCTGCAACTGTTGACCAGGTGGTGAGAAAAAAAAACGCATGAAATATCAGGATTTAGAATTCCTACATCAGAAAATGGTATCCCAGCTACTGTTCGATGTCCCTTTCAATGATTTTTCATCAATTGTTGAATGTGTAATAGTAGGTCAAGCAAACGACCCTATATGCAACCTAAATCATATTATCCAACATCCAATATGTTAGAAGTTTCAGGTCATGAAAATTGAGAACAAAATTATAATAAAAGCACTCATACTACTGCTGATAAATGTGTACATTGCAATCTTTGTATTACTCTCTTTATTTAGAATTTCACAATATTTAGTGAACAATTTATATCACAGTACATCAAATGATTATCAATCTCTCTTATTCCATATATTCCAGATCTAATTCACAACAAGTCACTGTAGCAAACCCATGTAAACCATATAAAATAAAATAAGTCTTCTCTAACATTCTTTGTCACAAGTATCTTCTTATCTCCACAAAATAAATCTCATGTCTAGACAGAGCAATTGTATGAAATGTTATCAAAAGTTATACAATAAGCATCATATTTTACTATGAAAGACTCTCCTTCTTGATCAAGCTTATATAATTTTTGAAAAATCACAATCCGATTCTCTTAGTAACATTTATCAAATATATCCAGTCATGATTGAGACATAATCATCAATTTTAACAAAATTAACAAACATCAGCACTTTCAAACTCAAAACTATAATGCATTATGCTAAAGACTGGTTTAATCAAGCAAACTCTATCAAAAACTATCACGTTCAAAACTTACTACAAAACAAAACATCAATGCCTTGACCTAATTGAATCTAAATGTGATTTAGTATCCTAATACATGTATCAATTAAACTTATACAAAAAAAGGTATAACAAAGTTAAACTAATAACTTACCACTGCATTGGAATCAAATTACACGCATTACAAAATATTCAAGTAGAATGGCAACAATTATCTTTAGAGAGTATTTGAATATAAATTTATAAATCTTTCATTATTAATCAATTTCTTCATAAATAAAATTTAAATTTTGATGATATAATTTGTGTATTGTGCTTCACAGTACCTGGAATCATAGAGATTACTATTATTAGAAGCATACATGTACAATGTAAATGGAACAATATATCCCAACGCATATTGGTATATATATATTACTTTGCAAAATATATAAACAAGACATTTCTATAATGTTGCACATGAAAAATAATCATAGTACCATATATATACTATAGTTTATGTGCTATCCTTGAAAACTTTTTGTGTTCTTGTTTCAGTTTCACATGCAGCATTCTGACAATTTGCTATCTAAAATAAAATAACTTGGCCCTGTTCTAACAAACTAAATCTTAAATGTACTTCATTTCTCTTTGTTATATCTATATTAACTGGCCCTTCCAGAATTTAGAAATGCATTCCATCAAATTAAATCTTAGGATGGTCCAAGTGGTTGCAGGAGGCTTTCCTGATATAGCGATGGATAATGAAGGGTTAACTGTGAAAGTGAACATCCACACATTGAGAAACTTTATTTTGGAGCAGCGACGCCTGCTTAAATGTATCTAATCATTGTTTCTTTTTTATAATTTCATTGATATAAATGAAATGAAATGAAAGTGTTATTAAGCAGTACAGGAATTTTGGTCTAGTGGATAAGTCACTGGAATGTAGACCACAAGGTACAGGGTTCAAAACCCAGCCAGACACTAACTTCCTTTGGCAAGACGTTAATCTACATTGGTCCTTCTCGAGTCCACCCAGGTGTAAATGGGTACCTGATATGCTTGAGTGCAAGCTATTTTGGCAGCTAGGGGTAATAACCCCGGTTGTGAGGATGTGAGGATGGCTGTTTTACAAACAATACAAATTACATTGTACATTATATGACAACCCTGAGATGAGGTCCTATATACACTGGATGGAATTGAAAACTGTCAGAGAAATTCAAGATCCACCCAGTAAACCAAATCAAACACAGTGCAAGTTACATTATACAATTATACAAAATGACATCACACTTTGATACTCTTTTGGGCACCAGTCCCAAACTTTTACTGCAAGAATACGGAGAGAAATAATTCTCAGAAAAATATGCCCCTTTTAATGGCTTTTCACACATTGAACAATTATTTGAGAATGACAATTCCAACTTACAGTACTTTGTGGAATATCCTATCAAAGTACTTCACTCCAAGTACAATGTACATCACATTTAAATTTCAGACACAAACATTACTTTTAAAGGGAAAAGATGCATTAGATTTATATTCCATGCAAAGGCACTTCATCTAATTTGCTTCTAATGTGGACATCAAATGTGTTTCATTCCAAAATATATAATATATATTTAATATCCTTATAAGATGCCACTGCAAAAACAGTGGAAATATCCATCTTCATGATGCTTTCTCCTTACTATTCCTCCACCTTAAAAACAAAACAAAAAAGCGAAAACCCTCAAAACTTTAGAATTTGTATGCACTTGCATTTGTATAGCCAACACTCTATAACATACCCCATGAATGTTTGAAATATTCTCATACATCACTATTATTCAAAAATGTCTCTACCAAGTACAGTTACCCATATACAGTTACCCATATACCTACGAGGCACTATTAATGAAAACTACAAAAATCTTCTGATCAACCTTACAACCTCAAAGCATCTTTGCATATACATCTTGAATTGAACAGATGTCCCTGGGATCTATCGTAGTAAAGCATATATCATGAATAATGTTTGCATAGTAACACCTCAATTTACACGACATATCAGAGTTAGGTTCAAGGCTATTCAAGGTCACATAAAGACACAAGAAGAGGCCTGTCTTCATCAGCTCAAGTTTGCCAAATTACCCGCTATTTTAACCATCCCAATCGAATTTTGCGTCCTCATAAGCCCGCAGTTGCAATTAGCGGGATATTTGGTCGAGAAAATATCCCCAGAAATCTTGGTCTTGTCTCCAAAATATCCCATTTGGGAAATAGCGGGCTAATTTGCCCCCGTCTGAGCTACTTTGTAATAAGCGTATCGGCCTGGTGGAGCCGCAATTTCGAGCTTCGGTATAATATCCCAAGTCTGAAAATAGCGGGTTATTTCGCAAACTCAAGCTGATGAAGACAGGCCTCTTACTCTCACAAGAGGAATGTGGTTTGATAGTTGTATATCATGCATCATCTACTAACAAGCTATACTGAAATCAAGGTTTCAAAGAGGCGAGATGAATGTAATATCCTGATCGATTAATATTTGCACGAACACTTGTCTTTGCATACATTGGTACAGTCCAAAATCTGGCTGATGAATATCAACTATATTCTGGACAAACTTTGGTAGTTATTTTAACAAATAGCAATAGGATTTAATAGTGGTAGATGAAAAATTAAAGAATGTGTGATCATCTTCTTGACCGAGATCCCCAATAGTTCATGTGAAAAGCAAACATTTTAAATGCTGGATATTGTAATCCACTAGCAGGCGTGGATCTAGGGAGGGGGCCGAGCGGGCCCTGGCCCCCCCCCCAAAAAAAATACAGAAATATCACGATTTTTAAATTTCAGCACACGCAATTTCAAATTGATTTCAAATTTGGGCCCCCCCCCCCTTAGAAATCCTGAATCTGCCACTACCGGTAGTAAGGGAAAAATCCAAAAAGGCCAAATTCCCAATAAATAATACAAGAGCAAACAGGCCTACAAGACACTGTCAACTTTCGATGTCTCCTCACTTCAGTAAATTGTCAAGAAAAAGAAACGTATCGTCTGTTTGGAGTCCAGAGAGCGTTAACTCATAATACCTTAACACATAGTTAATTCCCTTTGGCTTTGAACAAGTGATATAAAGATGATAATGCAAGGTGAGACCAAGGGATAAAGATGAAGAAGAAGAAGAATCAGATCAAGATTAAGATTAATCAACAGAACTTGATGTTCCTCTCTCAGTTTATGCCCTAGCTGTAGATCCTCATGTACAACAGAACATTACTGAGTTCGATTACGAGTCTTCCTTCATAATTGGACAACTTAAATCATACATCATCAGCTGGGAGCCAGGTTTCAACCATGTGAGGATATATCAATTTTTCACATTATCACATCTATTTTTTTTCTTCTTTTGGTGTGTGTGGGGGAAGGAATCTGATTTAAAGATATGTGTTGGCCTTTTATGGCAACTCCTATATGATCTGAACCCTCTTCCATTGCACATTCGATGTCTGACATTTCATGCTTTATTTACAGTTTGCTTGCATTGCATAGTACTGCTCACGAATAAGCCAAAGTTGTCCACTGCAGTCATCATTTGGGGCCACCTTCGTGAGATTTGTTTCTTTCATGCCGGGTTTGAAGGCTTGCCAAAACTCATGCTTAATGGCTGCAGATGTGACTCTCTCACTAATTGATTTTTTCATAGTTTATGATTTGTATGCATATAGCATAATACATATATATAATTTGGTTTGGACTAAAAAGAAAATACCTTCATGGTTATTAATAGTTTTATACTATTACGTGTTCATGTCGCAATAAAATCTCTTTACACTTTGGAAACTACTACCCTGATGTTTATTTGCTCATGTATATTAAAGGTACTATGTCCCATTTGCAGACTAAAAAAATGAAAAGGTTAAATTCCAATGGCATTTGAAAGATAATACTAATTTAGAACTTCATACGAAACGAAACGAAAGGGCTGGAAAATGTGTTTTTGTGGGAAAATAACGATGATTAATTGAATCAACGTCATTCACTCACTCAATAGTGTCTGACAGTGAAGTCTAGAAAGTAAACGGTTTCCTTGCATAATTTGAAAACTATGATGTTAATTGCTAACATTTAAATTTCACAGATAGGACATACATGACATATTCATGATTCCCGCAATGTTCTACAGAATTTGATTTTGGCTGCAAAAGGGACATACCGGTAGTATCTTTAATGTATGCAGACCTGTCTCATTAAAGCTTTGGAAATGCAATAACTTGCAATATATAAAGTATGCTATTTGGCTTGGCTGAAAAGTTATCACATGACACTCAGTTACGTGTTCTAAGGTTCTAAGTGCAGGAGAGTGCAATATAGCAAACTTTATGGCACAACGTATCACATACAGAAGCTGCATCATCCCTGCATATCCGTGCTTCTCTGCACGTACCTTCCATTTGCGTGCGTTGTGTTGGCTGCATGCTCTTAATACTGGAGGCAACCTGAATCATAATTGAGATAGACGACTCCAGAAAAAGCACAGCATGGATTGCATATATTTATATGAAATATATTGCATGCATTTTCATTCTATAAAACTAGATTCACCTCCACATCATGAATTTCCCTTGTATTTCAACCTCAGCCTACAGGACACCACTCAGGAGAGCCTGAAAATGTCAGTCCATATATGAAGCTAAATACCACTGTGAAGCATGAGATTTTTTACTAGCTTACAGGTATACATGTAAATGCTCAAGACAGCATTGTTTATATGAATACATACATTGACATGGGAATGTTCAATAAGTCACCATGTCGTTCCAACCATGTTTCAGGCAAAAACCATCTCTTAATAGTATCATGTATTTGTTACAGATGACCTGGCATTTGGTTAAAAAAATAGAATCTTTTAACAAATTCATGATTCGAACAATGATTTCCGACCATTTTAAATGGTTCTCATCCATCATGCGGCCTGGAACATTGTAGGAAAATACAATCAGTGTCTGTAATATGAGCATGACTTATATGTAATACCCGATATAACTCGGAACAAAATGCTTAGAGTGCAATACACTATTGACTTTAAACAGCCTTCTTTTCCTCTGGCAAGGTCTTAAAGAGTACCTACCAGCCCTGCTACGTTGGGCAAGCCACGTAACCATCGCAGGGTGATTCATAGTACGGGGTGAAGAGATAGTAGACATTGACGAGAGGAAACATGATGCATGCACCGACCAGTGAACCGAACTGTGTGGCGGCTCCGAAGAAGATGAGAAGCTTGCGATTGTCAGGTTCGTTGCGTAGGATCCAGCCTATGGTCGCCTTGGTGTAGGTGAAGAGACCCATGACAAGTACCCAGGCAAGCACCTGTCGTTGGAGCACAGGACAGAGGAAAATGGGGAGACACACAGAGATGGGATGAGGAAAGGGAACAGTAGGTTCGGAGAAGAAAAAGACAAAGAGAATGATGGGAAGAAAATTGAGAAATAAAATTTAAAAAACTTGGAGCATCTCAGGAGGACACAAAAGGATTACATATAAAATACAAAGTACTGTTTCAATAAAAATAAAATTTAAATAATGTTCAAATGACAGTTATTATCCTGCCATCTAGGTGATACAATACTACATAAAACAGTTTAGACGCAGCTTATTTCTTTAACATGAGATCCCTTTCCAATTTCTTAAGAAAATGGTTATATTTCCTTGGAATAGTTTTTTATATTTCTAAAAGTTCTAAAGCTTTTAATCAAGCTTTTCTTAATTTAGTCTCTCTTTACTGCAGTGTATTAGTTCCACTGAAAACAGAATTGTTAAGAAATTTAATTGAGGTCTTACCACAAGGACGGTTCCAGCCAGTTCATCTTGCAATGGGGGTGTGGGACTGAGGGCAGCTGTTGCCAAGCAGTAGGAACTGATCAGGGTCCCACAGAATGCGGTTGCACCTACCAGGATCAGACTCTTCTGAGGGAACAGCATGACGACGAAACAAGCTACAGGATTGGCTACGTTTCCCAGGGTTGCTGCTAGGAGATAAGCATTGTAGCTGTACGGTGCGCAGGAATAACTCTGTATGGATGGAAGGATGCTATTGCTGAGAGCGTTCACGAAGCCAAGTAGGATAAAAATGTACCAATAAGCTGCTTTAGACTTTCTTTCTTTTGGAATCATCGGGTCTTTGATTGTCTCACCGGGCACATCCAGTGCATTCTCAGAGTCGCCTTCTTCCCGTTTGGTATACTTCTCACTGGTGCTCATGGACATGCTGTCAGATGAACAGATGGATTTAACGGAGTCGGAAGGTTCCGATTGGCCACGGGCCTCCGGTGCATACTCTCGCTTGGCGATTGGAAGCGTGTTGAGGAGGAAGAAAGAGATGAGAGACACCGTCATCATGGCAAAGAGGAACCAGAAGAAGTCATCTGGAGGGAAGCGAGCAGGAATGGTCTGGCCGACCCATGAAGTGCAGTTCTGGCCTGTGGTGGTGTTCACATAGGTGTTATTTGCAACACACTCGTCATTCCCAACTCCCTGACCCAAAGCAACCAGACTCGGCAAGAGGGCACTGAATCCTTCTCCCACAAAGTACCAGGTTAGGTATCCGCTTTTCAGTCTTGACATGAAGGGAGTGAAGGCCACGGATGAGGTGCAGTCTACGATGGCTACAAAGAAGGACAGACAAAGTAAAGGGGTGCTTCGTAAAACCCCTCCGACGTAAGACGTCACATCCCAGAAGAAGACGAGCAGCAGGCATGCTACCATACCAATGGGAAGGATGATGTAGATGGCTGGTGCTTCCAGGCGTCGGCCTTTCATGAAGTAGCTCAAGGTTGTAAAGATGATGGGTCCAATATTGGCAATCTGGATGATGATGACCAGGTAGGAGGCAAGATTGTAGCCCTCTGGAATCCCTAGGGATACCAAGAGCGGGAGCTCCACCCACAGACCATTGATGGCCACCCATGATCCTGTCCCAAACAGGACAACCAGTAGGATCACTGGAAACTTCTGAAGATTCTCTTGAAATTTCATTTTATCTTACAGTTCGCCTCTTCTTGAAATGCTTTTTCTTTGGTTTTTGTTTTTTTTGTCTCTTAATATTCTGATCAGTGACTCAACGTTTGTTTACGATGTAACAGCTTTTTATCTTTTTATCCCAGTACTAAAACTGAACTTTGAGAAAAACCAAAGTCACCTGCAAAGTATTCTGCTAGCTCTCAAACAATTTCCTCTCAGATCTTTAGTGTTGGTTGACATAGATTTGATTGCACTCAGACAAACAATCAGACAATTTTTGGGTTGTGCAGACCCGAGGTTAATAGAATGCAACTTCCATATCAAATAAAACAAGCCCTCTCCGGAAGCTCATCAAACACTCGAGTGCACCAACTCTGTCGCGATTAAAATGTGCTGGTACCATGAATCCTACAGGTTCAAAAGAAGCTTCTCGATTGACATGTTGCCTTCCACCAAATGTAGGTTAGAGTCCTTATCGGGGGAAGACGCAGCACTGAATGATGCTGGTGGTTCTATATTTGCTGAATCAGGAAAAACCTGCAGAAAAGAGAAGAGTAAATAAGGTGTCTCATTGTTAGAAAGAGGGTCATGGTACCATTTAGTTACATCTCTTATTCAATGGCCTTATATCACAATGGGAGATCTACATGTCAACAACACAAACTGACAGTTGCGTGGGCTACTCTCAAAAGGATATAACTAAACTTGAGGGACTCTAGTTCGATACAAAAAAATGTTTTTAAGAGAATTAAGCTCAAGTTGTTGGCATCAACAGGTGCCGCTCAATGATCTGATGTAAGTTTTTGACTCTAGGTCAAGGCACTACTTCCTGACTTTTGGACTCATTCGAATCACATGGCAGAAAAGACAATGTATTACCCACAGTGTTTACATATAAATGATTTAATAGCTTTATCTGCCTATTATCATGCTTTATCAGTTCTTCCGTCTATAAACTATTCATTTAAGTAGGGTATATGTGGGAAGGGGGATATGATGACTGAAGTAAAACAGAAATACAAATCAGGGCTCCCCACTTCCTTATTTGCAGGGGTACAGATTAACTTTTTAGAGACTGTACAAATCGTGAAAATGGGGGGGGGGGGGGGGAGGGAGGGGGGGGGGGGGCTTCTGGACTTGAGATTTTGGGAGCCCATATGTCCTGTGCACCTGTTGGTGTCAATCCCTTACAAAGGAAAGTTGGTAAGGTTTTCTACACTTCATAAAGTATCACACTGTTCACACACAAAACTATCATACCGCTATGTTTAGTCACGTCACATAATGATCATGGATGAGATAGCGACTAAGAATTAACAAAGCTGGATTCTTATGCAAATAGTATGTTATGACACTACATAGAGAGCCGGATACACTACATAATACTTACATAAATTGTATGTTTTCACACTACATGCATACACATACATCTAATTGGGGAACCGGAAAGTATCGAAAATCAATGTAATGTTAATTCTAAATTGAATCATATAAAATTCTGTAACAAGTCCCATTAACACCAATTTGTTTTTAATTGAAAAAATGAATAAAAAAGTAACAGAAAAAATGATATATACAACGAAGAAGACTAATCATCAATCAATTTCTTCCTACATGTACCAGGTACTCATTTACCTCACCTGGGTGGAGAGTGATAAATATAGATTAATGTCTGGCCAAAGGACATTGGTGCCGCTAGATCATGTCACCTCTACATAATGCAACCTTGTGTTAATTTTTTTTCCTGTGAATTCAAATTTCTTCTTGACAATTCAAGCAATATTTTGCACATGGCAGATATGGTGCACTCTATTTGCTCTAAATATGAAAGGTCGCGCGATTATAGGTGCAGATCAACTGGGTAGCTATCACTCCAAAGTCCGGACTCAATTTTCTTTGGCACGTAATAAAATGTTAAGTGGTTTCTAGATCAAAGAGACACACTCTATAGACGATCCCTAATAGCAAAATATGACAATAAATGGTCTCCTTAACAATTTTTCTACATTTGTTGTCATTGTTGTTCATGTCGAATCACCTCGTGCACAAAGTGATGGTTTTGATTTTAGGGGTCACAAGTGTTCAAACCTTCAGGAAATTATTTAATACATAGTGACTTTTAAAGGTATAGACCAGTTTTGGAAACGCCCCCCTCTCAAAAAATGATATAGAAGCTTTTATTACCAATCATGTGAAAGAATGTTTTGAGTAATACATGATGATACAAATTTTGTTGGGAAACCGCCTACTTATTGATATATTTGGTAAATTATCATGTCAATCCGGCCTGTATAGATATCGCTTAGTCCCATATACACCTGTACATCTTTCTGTGTACAGTGCTTGTAACTTTACCAAGACTGGGACAAAAAATTGATAATTTTGATGATTCCAGAACCTTGCAGTACACACCAATACTTATATGCTAGATGATCAACCTTTTCTGATCGATTCCACAATGTTTCTTTCACAATGCAATCGCATGACCAGAACTGGTCTATACAGTACCTTTAATTGGCCACTTCAACTTAAAAATCATTTTGCTCAAGAGCTTTGTAGCATTGGCAATGATTACAAACACAAATCAAGAAATATTTAGCCAAAAGCTTAATGAAAACAATACTTTGAAGTTATCGATTTCATGCTCAATATAGTTCACTATTTTGATCATCAAACCGATTAAAACTTACAAGCAGATACAGCTTTAATTATAAAATCATAGCCTAAAAATACAAACCAAGAGAGTATCCCAAAAAACCATATCTTCTAGAAGCCAAACCCAATATTCTGCATCGATTCAGTTCACTTGGTCATATCATTTCACATGTGAACCAACTAGAGGCAATTGTGTTTATACATGTACATGTATGTGTTCATTATGTCTATTTCAAGAAAATAAGAACATCAGGTTATCATTTAGAAGACTTTTGCAAAGAGAGACGATTGGTATCGATTGCAATGAAGCCATGTGTTATGCAATACAACCAATGCAAATGCATTGCTGCCATTAGACAGCGCACTCTGCAATAAAAACGTTTCATGCCAAAACAAACTCTTATTTTCTTTTCTATGTTTTCTCAAAAGAATGCTTCACAGGGTATATACATGTATACAGTGGCGGATCCAGGGGGGGGGGCCGGGGGGGCCTGGGCCCCCCCCCCCTTGAGAAAAAAATCATGTAAAATCACGCGATTTTTACCTTTTTTGGGGGTTGGGCCCCCCCCCCTGGCGCTCAAGGGGGGGTGCAAATTTTAAAATTTTCGAGGACCAAAAAAAAAAAATGTGCTCACTACCCCCCCCCCCCCCCCACTGAGCGACTTTTCGGCTGGCTGAGTCGTTGCAATTTTTTTTTGGACTCAAAAAAAAAAAAAAAAAGTGTCCGCTTACCCCCCCCCCCCCCCCCACTGAGCGACTTTTCGGCCGGCGCGATTTTCAAATTTTCGGGAGCAAAAAAAAAAAAAAAGTTGGGCCCCCTCCCCTAAGAAATCCTGGATCCGCGCCTGCATGTATATACAATAACAATGCACATGAAGACAACTCTGATCACTCAGCAATGTTAAATGAAACTATGACACAAAAGGTACACAAAATCAAGCAGTTGCCTACATGAAAACTGGATGATATGATCTTCGTGTATTTCCTCTAAACCTTCCAAATCCAACCATGCATTATTCCACTCCAGCAGATAATCAAACACAATATCCTATTTGCTCTTTACTGTACCTGCAGTGTGCAGTCAAATGCTGGTACATGTACATGTAGAAAGAGAAATATTGACCCAATTTGATGCATACAAATATATGCGTCAGATTTCAATGGTAGAAGAAAATAAAACATGAGGATGACCACGTTTATTTTGCAGTAAATGCCGCACTGGAATGAGAGCATCCCATTCAGAATACACACAAATAGCATGGTCCAGTGCCTCTAAATACTACACTGAGGCTCCACCCCCAAGCTACAAACAAAGGTGATGTAACACACACCAGTGCTTTCATAAGCCAAGCAGACGGTTTCAAGCCAAGCAGACAGTGTTTCAACCCAACCAGACACACTTTATCATGCTAATTGCTCCTGATAACTGCTACATTCTGGGTCAGGAGGAAATACATTCCATTAAAGAGTTCTTACAGTTTCAGAATTAATCGGGAGTATTGAATAATCAAATACAGCGTTTGCATAATTCACTCAATGTAAAACAAATATGCTCAGTGCTCAGTCTCCATTCTCTTTCTCTTCCTCATTCTCTCTCTCTCTCTCTCTCTCAACATACACTACACAGCAACAGTGCATAATATGGCTTTGTATCATAGAATTATTGATTCACTAAATTTTCTGGCATTGATATTGATCATACAAATGTGGGCTAAAATGCCACATGGGTGATACATGGTGATACGCTGTACATGTACATGTACTGTAGGTACTTTTTTTACAAGCTTTTGCTCAATAATACTGTCAATGCAAGACAGACACAATAACAGGGTTTATTAAAATAGTTATCAAATTATATCATGTGATTTACACAGGCCAACAAAAATTGTCATCTATCAATTTTTAGCAATAGACCGGTTTAACATACCTTTTAAGAAAAATGTATGCATACTGTTTTAATAAAGAAAGGTTATTCTTGAAAACCTGATAGCCTGTCTGTGGATTGCCTGACATAGCAACAACAAATATAAATTTAAAGGAAACCAAAACCTTCATACTAAGTTACTTTTATTGTAAAGTTTAAGATATTTAAAAAATATCAGTGAAAATTTGAACAAAATCGGGCAAGGAATAAGGAAGTTAGAGCCTTTTGAAATGACTAGTCACTAGAGGGCGGTATTCAATTTGATGACATCATCTGTGAACAACTCTCCATGCCTTTTGTACATAAAATTTCACAATTTTTTTGTTTTCTTCGTATTTATTTGTGTTCTTGATCCGACTTCATAACATGTGAAGTAGAATATCATTTTGCATTCTATATCTTGCATTCAGGGGAGTAGATTATCTCAATCACAAGAAAGAAGGAAAAACATGAAATTTGATGTACAAAAGGCATGGAGAGTTGTTCACAGATGATGTCATCAAATTGAATACCGCCCTCTAGTGACTAGTCATTTCAAAAGGCTCTAACTTCCTTATTCCTTGCCCGATTTTGTTCAAATTTTCACTGATATTTTTTAAATATCTTAAACTTTACAATAAAAGTAAATTAGTATGAAGGTTTTGGTTTCCTTTAATTAAATTTTAGGTGATTTTTAATCGACACAAAGAAATGAATAGGCTCTTTATATCATTCCAGACATTTCGTTCCTGTTTTCACGAAGTGACGGTAGTGAGGAAAATCTGCATGCAAATTGTATGCGATTTTCATTTACTACCGTCACTTCGTGAAAATAGGGACGATTTAAGTGTTGAAAAAAAATTAAAAGCCCTTCTAGGTCTTATTTTCATGGAAAAAATGGTTGTGAAAATTCAAAAATGGTAGGGAGAATTTACTGTGTGTTGCAGTCACTGCAGTGACACCTTCAAAGAAGACCATAAATATCTCTGTGGTTTGAGAATTTGTTGCATGTTAGAGCCTAGAGGGCTACGTGCAGTACAGTAGAAGGAATATATACATGTACAAATGTAATAAGTAACATTTCATACAAAAAATATGCAATCTTCAACAATGTTACCGGTTCACTTTAAAGTCCTCTCAAAGCCGAGGGGATTGGTTTTGAACCTGTTACCTCCCATGTATGAGAGAGACCACTTCTTTACCACTGAGCCAGTATGCCTCCTAACAACAGTGTGCATATTTTTCTGGAGCATTCTAGCCGGTTGCCATGAAAAGGATTTTTCCTTAAGAAAAAAGATAAAACTATGCCAAAGAGCTTTTGAAGTTAATAGAGATGTTAAAAATGTAATGTTACGTTTAATATCTCCTGTGGACTGTAAAAGCTTAGACAGAGACCGATAAAAAAATTGACACAATACTTTCATGACAGTCTGTGTGAGTACAGTATTCCAAAATCCAAATTGATGGTTCCTGTCCTTTGTTCAGTTTTCCTGAATAAAATTACAAAAAAATGTATGACCTGTGGCACACAAACCTTTTGATCCATGAAAAACAGGACAAACCTTATGGCAGACTGGCTGGAACTTGGAATGCTCTCTTGTGAAAAGTCATAAATCACTCTACATTACATTTCCCAGATTGAAGCAAAACTTTTGACAAACTTTTTAACAGCAAGTAGCCAAGTAGTTGTTGTTTACATTTTTGATGGAACACTTTTTTTGTCTGCAAAAGTTTATGATGGTAGGGGTTGTTGACTGCTTGTTTTCTTCAAAATGCACCATTTTACACGACTGCATTAATTCTTCTTTATTCACCTCATAATCTGATATCCCTTAATTGTATTGTTCATAACTATGTAGATATACATCATAGTACTTTAAAGATACTATGTCCCTTTTGCAGCCAACATCAAACTCTGTAGAACTTTGCAGGAATTGTGTATACCCTATCTGTGAAATTTAAACGTTAGCAGTGTCCGAGTGTTTAAATTATGCAAGAAAAACGTTAACTTTTTAGACTTCCCTGTCAGACACTATTGAGTGACTGACTGACATCTTTTTTTCTTTGGTAATAACAATATACATAAAATGGGACTGTAACAGGTACATGAGCATTTGTCTACATCAATAACCCATTACTGTTAGTTGTAATGGCCAAAATTAAACTTATTGAATCTTTGTGCAGCACAAAACATACAACCATTCGGTACAATGGTCTGAAAATAAGACTACTGCTTAGGTGATTGCAATCACTTATGTCGATTTGACAACTAGTGGTCGACATTTTCTCACAAAAAGCCATTTTCAAACCCTTTCGTTTAGAGGTTAGTTCTAAATAAGTATTGTCTTTCAAATGCCGTTGGAATTAAACCTTTTCATATTTTGGACCTGCAAATGGGACATAGTAACTTAAACAGGATACATGTCATGACACTACACCAGGCAAATATCATTATTATTTCAATATTCTGAAACCAATATGTACATACTGTACTAAAAACTTTAAGGAATAATGGTAGTGCATTCATAAAACACATTTATTATGTACATGTATGCAAGTAAATAATCATATGCATGTAGGCAAATATATAAAAATTGTTAAATGTGTGATTCGTTTTATGTTCTATGTGCATTGTAATTGTAAAATTATTGAACCTTGTAACAAAGCCAATGGAAACAGAATTTCAGTGTATTACCATGGGCCCATAAAGATGAAATGAAATGAATGTGTACTGCAAAATTGCAGTCATAATTAAATTCAAGGAAATGATGCACTGAAAAAATACTTCATTGAAGTACCGTAATTAATGCAAAATAAGTTTTAAAAAGGAAAGAACAACCATTATTATCCTTATGATCGTATTTATCAGTAGTATCGTTATCACGATAAGAATCGATATTATAACAATTATTACGATTCCTGTCATTATTCTTATTATCATTATCATAATCATCATCATCATAATGACTACTACTAGTATACAACAAAGTACATCTACTACTAACTGCTACTACCAAAACCACCACCGCCACCATCGCCACCACTACTACTCCTAGAGTACTACAATACAAGAAGAAACAGCCATTTTCAAAGAGTAACTTTCCAGTACTAAACAAGTAACTGAGCAAACAGTTTACATACATTATTCACTGGATTCAACTACAAGACCATACTTCACCAAAGAGTATTCCAGCCAGTTGCCATTTTACAAGGCACTGACCTACATGTATGTGTATGCTAATCCAACCACATTTACCTCCACAGCATACCAAGAACCTGTTGTACAACCTGTGTGTGGAGAGGCAATGTAGACAAGATACCTTAAAGGGATTGGGTATATTTGTCTCAGATTCTGAATCAAAATACTGGATTTAGCTAATGCTGCAATGATGATTATTAACCTTTAAAAAAAAAAACGGGGGCTAAGGGCGAATTTGCCCACGAAATGCCCAAAAGAGCCCCCGAAAATCAGAAAAGAGTCCCCGTAAATTTGCATAGACTTCAATGTAAAACTAATTTTAGAATGTTATTTTTATGCAGGCAAGCTTGAAAAGTAGCCCCCGAAAAATAAATATTTATTTTTTTCCCTGAGGTCAGTCAGGAACCCCATGACTTTTACAAGCCGATCCTCTGTCTGATTATTGAGATATTTATGATTGGAAATCAAAATTTCAAAATTTGTTTTCCTAACGTTTTTTATAACACTACAGTCTATTGGGGAAAATGAGTATGGTAAAACCTGTCACTCAAAGATTTTTGCCTTTTTGAGGCACTTCATGATCATTTTAAGCGCAATTTTTTTAGGGCTTCAATATTACACCATATCACAGACACTGATAACACGTAGGGCCGTGTATCTCAGATTTATCATCGTTAAACGATGCCTTTAAGGTCATAGTATGACTATGACCTCCACATCCCCAGACTCACCACTGAACAGAACTGCAACACAACACTTCTACACTCTGCACACAGTCTATGCAGCAATAAATTAACTACCAGTAATACCTAACTTGAAAGAAAGCACACACCATAAATACTGAATACTGATTAAGGGATTTGCACACTTAAGAAAGTACATAGTTCAAAGTATATTCAAATAGTGACAGAATTATAAAGTATATGCAGGAAGCTTTTAATTATCTCTGCTCTTAAACTCCGTTCTAATACCGCTCTTTCTGCTATCAACTCATTAACTTTTGCAAATTGCACTCCTGAAACATCACCTGAATTGTAGCTAAAGAGGACAAAATAAATGAGTTTGAGCTTCACATCTCTAGTGGTTCTTGAGATATGGCAATAACAAGGCTAATGTCTAGTATTTCAGAAATTGACCTGTGATCTTTGACCTATCAACCCAAAATCTAATCAGATCATCTTTCTTCTATGGTGATACATTTTACAAACAAGTTTGAGTCTTATATCGCTGGTGTTTCTTGAGGTATCGCGATAACGAGAGAGCAGGATGGACTGGACGGACGGACAACCCTAAAACCACTTTTGGTGGGCAGAGGCATAAAAATCTCAATAACTACCGGTGGGTCATTCCATGTCAAATCACCCAAAAAATCTGAAAATCTTAACCCGACCATTTTTGATTTTGATGAAACTTAGTGTACTTGTTGAGTGTGATCTCACAGCACCTAATCCCAAATTTTAGGTCAATCGGGTGAGGGGTTTGGGAAATAAGGCCAACCAAATTTTGAGATTTTTGCAATAATGGGGGTGGCGGGCCTACCTTTGAACCCTTGTATTTCGGGACCTAATGGGTCAATCTTCACAACATTTGTATTGTTGGAAAGGGTATTCAATAAGGATTCCAAATTTGCCGCCATTTTGAAAATTCATGTTGGGGTACTTTGACCTCTTGACCTAGATTTGACCTTGAAATTGACCTTGTGGATCACATGACCTTGACAACATTTTTCATGAAATGTAATCTCTGACATGTATACTTAAACATATAAAAGTTTCAGAGATATAATATTTTTTGTTTAGGAGCAATAAGGATTGAAAGTATCCATACTTACAGATATTCACAATAAACCCTATCATAATGTATACAATACATGCAATATGCACAGTACAACATACATCTTCCACATGCTTTTTTGTTCTAGTCATATCCATTCTAAATGTCAGCAGTACTTGAATAGAAATAAAATGACAAGTCCATATAGGCCTAAAGGGTTAACAGGATGTATGGCTTTAGGCCTCTGAGTCGGTTCTAGGATAATTACCCCCCTGGAAAATTAACCCCCAGAAAATGTTCCCCCCCTCCCCCCGAGGACCATCACACCCAGAGGACAATTAACCCTAGAAAATTACCTTCTAGGGCAATCTGTCCCCCCCCCCCCCCTCCCCGAGGACAATAACCCCCCCCCCCCCCCCCCCCCCCGGGAAAATTACCCCTCAATGATAATTACCTCCCAAAAAGAATCTGCTTTGATTAAAACCAACTTATTATCAGGATGGAATTCCCCTTTAATGAATAGGGGGGGGGGGGGGGGTAACTGTCCTAGGGGGTAATTGTCCGGGGGTAATTGTCCTAGGGTGTAATTGTCTGGGGGTAATTGTCCTAGGAGCTAATTTTCTGGGGGGGATTGTCCTCTTAAGTGTGATAGTCCTCGGGGGGTAATTGTCCTCGGGGGGGGGGGGGGGGGACATTTCCTGGGGGTTAATTTTCCAGCGGGGTAATTATCCTAGAACCGGCTCAGAGGCCTAAAGCCATACATTCTGTTAACCCTTTAGGCCTATATGGACTTGTCATTTTATTTCTATTCAAGTACTGCTGACATTTAGAATGGATATGCCTAGAACAAAAAAGCATGTGAAAGATGTATGTTGTACTGTGCATATTGTATGTATTGTATACATTATATAAGGGTTTATTGTGAATATCTGTAAGTATGGATACTTTCAATCCTTATTGCTCCTAAACAAAAAATATTATATCTCTGAAACTTTTATATGTTTTAGTATACATGTCAGAGATTACATTTCATGAAAAATGTTGTCAAGGTCATGTGATCCACAAGGTCAATTTCAAGGTCAAATCTAGGTCAAGAGGTCAAAGTACCCCAACATGAATTTTCAAAATGGCGGCAAATTTGGAATCCTTATTGAATACCCTTTCCAACAATACAAATGTTGTGAAGATTGACCCATTAGGTCCCGAAATACAAGGGTTCAAAGGTAGGCCCGCCACCCCCATTATTGCAAAAATCTCAAAATTTGGTTGGCCTTATTTCCCAAACCCCTCACCCGATTGACCTAAAATTTGGGATTAGGTGCTGTGAGATCACACTCAACAAGTACACTAAGTTTCATCAAAATCAAAATGGTCGGGTTAAAACCATTGGGTGATTTGACATGGAATGACCCCGGTATATAAATATTAGCATATTTTCAGAAATGTTGTTATAGGGGCAGCTGTTATGAAGCAGGTATTGCAATCCCACTACCTAACACCTGCCAGCCAATGATTTCCACATACAGACATTATTACAGTTCTAATAAATCATTCAAGTAATTTGGCTGATACATGAAAATTTTGGAGCATAGCCTTAGGTAACCTGGCCAGACTCGCTGATATGTACATTTCAATGCATCTGCATCTATCTTAAATGTACTAAACCATATGAATTGATACAATGTAGACCCATTGCCCCAATCAATTCTGAATCAAAATACAAGGACTTTTAAAATCAGCTTGTTACCTCAATACTTGGCTCTTTTTTTTCTGTTTGTTTGTTGTGATTATTAATTAATTTATCATTTAAATACCGGTAAATGTTTTTCCTGATTAATCATCATTTTAACCATTTAGGGCATTGTGTTGAGAAATCAAGTGTTAACAAATTATTTTTCATTTTTTTCTACTTAAAAGCTGTGCTATTGATTTTCAACATTTCAAACATCACTGTACAAAACTCAACTGATTTCACTCAAAATTGGTACTTTAGTGACAATTGATGACACCTAAATAGCAGTAAAATACAATTTTTTTCAACTTACTGATATCAAAAAGAATTATTTAAAAATTCAAATGGTAAGTCTAGTGTCAAATTTGCTGATCAGGCCAATCGGGTCCTATTGACTATTCAGGGCTTAAATTAATCCAAGGCCACCAAGGCCATGGCCGTGGATGCCCTTTTAATTGGCCTCAATGCCCCTCTTATTGGCCTTGGAGATTTTGTGTGCCCTTTCCAATTCTTCCTATTTGTGCTGTAATATAGGAATGTGCCCTACAGAAAAGTGGCCTTGCCCTAAAAATATTTAAATTTAAGGCCTGACTATTGTGTGCAGTCTATACAATAGTGTGTGGTGTGTATATTTGTGTATAATACCTGCCTATCAGCAAGTATGCATCGCTAGAGGTCTGCAACCCTCACACAAACAAGCACATATCCCAAATCGAGGCAGTACAAAGGCGAGCAGCAAGATTCACCCTCCAGAGATATCGTCGTATGGCCAGTGTCTCGGCCATGATTCAACATCTGAAATGGGAGAGCCTGGAGAGGAGAAGAAATGCTGCAAGCCTCCACCTCATGTACAAGATCCAACACAACATGGTAGCCATCAATGCACACGGTACTGTCACACCATTACACAGCACCCATGATTGCCAGTAACACACGACAGTATCACCCAAAGAAGTTGCTGGCTATCCCATCCCGCACCCAACTCTACCGGAACTCATTTTCCCCTCGGACAGTAACTGCGTGGAATGCACTTTCGAAGATCACCCTTGACGCTACTTCACTGGAGGGCTTCAAGGGAGCGCTTCCACCCGGCATATTCTAGACTAACAACTACTATTTTACTTGCACAACCTTTTAAATGCACCAACAGGCATGCACTGCAAATGAGCACCCAAGTTGATTCCTCAGCACTACATCCTGCTGAGTATCGTTGTAGAAGTAGAAGTAGAAGTAGAAGAAGTACGCATTAGCATTACTG